>JAJMGW010000067.1:0-31873 GCA_030582755.1 Wickerhamiella galacta | reverse complement strand
CGCCAGCGCGCTACTCGAGACCGCCAGCGTGCTACTCGAGATTGCCAGCGTGCTACTCGAGACCGCCAGCACGCTGAGGCCAAATGCGAGCACGCCACGCAAGTCCTCAAGCGCGCTACTCAAGAGCGCCAGCACGCTGAGGATGAATACCAGCGCGTTGTGGCGAAATGCAAGAAGTCCGTGGATGAATGCCAGCGCGTTGTGACCGCACTGATTATAGAACGCCAGCTAACTGCTTTAGCAGTCGCGTCAACAGCGCGCTCGCAGGCTAGAGCTGCGGAGCCGGAGCACCAGCTGAAGCTGCGAAAGCCGCTGAAACCTTCGGTTCAAGTACGCCGACACGCTGAAGCTACACCAGCGCAAGCTCACAAGAAAGCTAAAGCATAAGCACCCGTGCAAGAGAAGAACCCGACAATTTCTAGGTGTATCTTGCTGATGGGTGTCAACGTCATAACGAACTACAAATATGATCATGGATTTGAGCAGGTTCAAATTTGCTAGAATTTTAGACACAAGGAGTTGTCATAGTAGATAAGAAGATGAATCACTAGTGTATCTGAGTTCCAGCAGAGTGATTATCTTCTCCGCTTACCCTCATCAGGCGACTCCGAGCTTGGGCCTGGGTCGTCGCTGTAGTTAAGCATTAGGCCAACCTTAGTCAAAGCAACCCCGTTTAGGTAATCTCCTACCAATAATCCGAAAATCTAGGTATAACCCATAAATAAAATAGTCCGTCAGAAAGAGATAGTTTGACACGCAATCCAGAGCGATATATGGCCCTACAAGTCATGGGTCGCCCGTATTACCTCTGAACGCTCCTTGTGTCTAGAGTTCGAGCAATTTGGCCTGATCAAAATCAATGATCATAATAGCTAAGCTTTTCACTTATACGGTCACTTATCCGGTTGTTGTCCTAACCGTGTTCGACACTCGCATCCGCAAACTGCCCACAATGAGAGCTCAGCCTCAATCTCCAGGCGTTTGGTTCAATGCCGGCCGTCGCTTCACCCCAGAGTTCCTCGCCATCGTATACCAGACCGTGTACTCACCAAGTGCAGGCACAATCACAATAGCGATACGGGTCTTGATCGAGCTGCTTTTTGAGTAGGTGGGTGGCCAATATCAACTGGATGCCGCTTGCCACTCAGCAGTACGGTGCCACTCCGCCTCAGGCCCAATAGACAAGGCTTATACAGTATGATTTAGTTGCCGCCAACGCACCAATACCAAAATCAGTAAAAGACCGACTCTATCGTGGAAGGACGTCACAGTTGCACGGGTGCCCAGCTGGAAAAAGGAAATGACGCTACTGATAATCGATTATCTAATCAGATCCAGTTCGGTGGATCAGGGCATTCCAACGCAGAGCGCGATTATCACGGAGCTGTATTGCTCAATGCTTAGCAGACAGGAGGCTTGGAGCGACATATCGCGGCTTTGCTCACCATTGGGTGGTAGGGCTCAAAATTCCTGTGATTCCAGAGCAGTTCAATTCAAGAGGATCGAGATGAATATTCTGTTGCGGCGTTGACGCCTTGGACAAGCAACTATTATGTTGCATGAGCGTTTATATGGTGGGATAGTCCGTCAAGTTCGTCCATTGTGTCTTTTTGGTAAGTTCGATACAATGTCAACATCCAATGAGGGTCCTAGATTCCTGTATATTGTTGATGCGCCGAGATTAAAACGCAAGCCAAGCGTCCGTAAGTCGTTATCGTGGCGGCCCGTGGTGCCCATGAAGCAGAGTGCGGACCGTACGATTTGAGCTATATGCAAAGCTTCTGTGCGTCCCAGGGGGTCTGTGTAACCGGCAGTTGACGCTTAGCTTCCACCATTACTATTTAGACTAAAGGCATGTGGTTACGAAGAAAAGCACGGCTTATCCGTCTCCATATCTAGGCGCTGGGTATTTGGCGGCGGCCACAGTCTTACGAAAGTTGTTTACACACTATGAGCGATCGCACCAGCGAGGTGGATTGGGGAGATCGAACGCAGCAACAGATCATTGAAAACCTTTGCGCGCAGCTAGATCAGGAAGCCAAGCGTGCAGATCAGCAAGCCAAGCGTGCAGATCAGCAAGCCAAGCGTGCAGATCAGCAAGTCAAGCGTGCAGATCAGGAACGCGAGCGTGCAAATCAGGAAGCCAAGCGTGCAGATCAGGAACGCGAGCGTGCAAATCAGGAAGCCAAGCGTGCAGATCAGCAAGCCAAGCGTGCCGATCAGGCACAAGAGAGTGAAGAGCGGGCACAAGAGCGTGCACAGCACGAATTCCAGGGTCGAGAAGCTGCGGAAAAAGGCAAATCTCACGCCCTCCAGATCGCTGCAGCTGCAGTGGCTACAGCGGCCACAGCAGTTCAAGGTGAACTTAAAAAACGCAAGCTCTCTGACGCCAACACCTTGAGAGAATGCAAGCGCGCTAATACTGCGGAGGCCCAACTCGCACCTCTAACACAGGTGGACTCATATGGTCGCAACTACTTCGAGGTCGCTGTGAATTTCCCACATTCTACAAAACGTGGTAAACCCACGCCACATACAAATGTCGGCGGGCGCCGCTATCCCATAAAAAAGCTTGGTGTCTTGGCAGACCTGGAGGGATTTGGGGAACAGCTTAAGGAACAATATGGTACAACCATAGATGAGAACACGTGTCTCCCCGATTCAGCCAGTAAAGTCCAAGGCAGAGCAGATATTGTCAAAGAAATTGACCCAGGCAATGAGCGAGCAACCGTTCGCTTTTGGGAAGTTGCGCTAGAGCACCCCCTCAAACGCACCATCAATGCGGTCCTGAAAAATGACGAGAGGAAAGCCAAGTACGACTGCAAGTCCTCGATAACTCTTAGCGATTCAGCCAAGCCTCCGGCAGACCCGAAAAACTACCCAGGTAGGAAGGGGTTCCGTCCAGATCGTGTGATCAAACGCAAAGGCTCCAAGCGTTGCTTTGGTGTTATTGAGTACAAAGCCGCACACAAATTTACGTACGCAGAGCTCAAGACTCATCTGGCAAACGAAAACCTGTTTAAAGAAGTAGTGCAGGAAGTCATGAGGGAGAAATTACGGGTGTCGAAGATGAAAAGGACAACCGCAATGTCGACAAAGATAAGGAAAGCCGCAGCGTCGAAGATGAACAAGAAAGCCGCAGCGTCGAAGAAGAAAGCGCAACATGTGCGTACCGGTATTGCTATGGCGCTGACACAGACGTACAGTTACATGTTGCACTACGGAGTTGGGTATGGAGTCCTTATCGTTGGTGACTCAATAGTGCTCTGTCATGTTCGTCTGCTTGAAGATCCAGACGTACTCTATTGCGAACTGCTTGAGCCAAGCCAACACTTGCCTGATCATCAAACAGAAGAAGTGACCGCGGACCAGCTTTTCTACACGCCGCTGGCGCAGGTGACTAGCTTTTTCCTATTGGCCCTGCTGGCTAAACCTCTCACCAGAAGGCAGTTCCTGGATGTGATGAAACGAACGGAGAACAACCTTTGGCCGGAACTCTCATGATTACCCGAGTGAGTACATCGACGTAACTGATCGAACGAGAGGCAGCCTCTGGATTCCAATCTGCCCCTAGCTATATTGGGTTTGCCGGTGATGTCGTCACGACCGGCCCAGCTAAAATAATTTATCTAATTTATCTAATACTATTCTACCAGCTAATAAAAGCGGAAATAACAGACGCTTGAGAAAGGTCCAGAACTCAGGCACAGACAAATCTAGTGACGCGGCGTCTAGATGGCAGAATTGGTTCAGCATGGTGCCCAGAACATGGCGATCTCGGTTGTGAGGGTCGTTCGTTCCAGTCCACCGAGCCAGACGGCATGCAAACGTGCTATTGGGCTTTGTGGTGGGAACTTCGATGCGAATTGTTACAACTCCAGTTGTCTAGGATGGACAAAATCGTGTCACAGGAGACGTCTGACAGAATATCGACCGAGATATGGCCAGGCCGACA
The DNA here is from genome assembly GCA_030582755.1 of Wickerhamiella galacta. Lineage (NCBI taxonomy): Eukaryota > Fungi > Ascomycota > Dipodascomycetes > Dipodascales > Trichomonascaceae > Wickerhamiella > Wickerhamiella galacta. The sequence goes on along the minus strand of JAJMGW010000067.1, from coordinate 27,918 downwards.
TTTGAGTCGCTGACGATTGCATACTTGAAATTCACAAAGGCTACGAAATCAAGACTTTCTGCCCTTCAAAGCTCAAAAAACCAGGACATGCCATATTTTTCCCATCTGACTCCTGCCTTTCGCGCTGACAAAGCAAGCATCTGGTCGGGGCCTTCACCATGTCCGAATCCTTGAAAAATTATGTTCAGGAGCACCCCGTGGGCGTTGGACTGGGAATTGCGGGTTCCTTGTGGATCCTCAAACTGGCGTTCTCCAAGGCCGGCCCTAAGGGGTACTACAAAGGCGGCTTTCAGCCCAAAATGGGCAAGAAGGAGGCTCTTCAAATATTAAACCTACGGGAGAGTTCTTTGTCGAAAGAGAAGCTCAAGGAGACTCACCGTAGGATCATGCTTTTGAACCACCCGGACAGAGGCGGATCGCCTTATATGGCCACAAAAGTCAACGAGGCCAACAACATCCTAAAGGGCGAGACCCGCCGCTGAAGAACACGCTTCGATGTACATATGTATTATAGCAGGGGTAGTTGCCAGCTGTAAGTCAGACTATTTGGTAAACAAACTCACCACATCTTCGTCCTGGACCTTGTGGTTGAGGCCGCATTTCTGAGGAGAGTGCTTGACACTGGTGCCCCAGACCATGGCGTACTTGAACTTGTTGCGAAAGTCCCGGTGGATCGTGTCGCAAAAATCGCCAACAGTGGACTTCTTTTGACGAACTACCACGGGTATGTCCAGGTCGGGCTTTGAGCCTTTAGGTTTCGTGAACACCCGCACCAAGGACAGATCTTCCCACAGGCGCTTCAGCATGTAGTCAATACCCAGCTGCTCGGATACTGAGATTACCACAGAGTGGGGAAGCCGGGCGATGCGGTCTGTCTCCTCGAGTGACACCGCGTCGATTTTGTTGTAGACATAGAGGCAGGGGATGTAGGACCTGTGCTGTTCGTTGATCACATCAATAAAGTCCTCGACGTCGGCCTCAGGATCGCGGATCAGGACGTCCGCATTCATGACACGGTAGTCCTTGAGGATGTTCTGTACCATCTTCTCGTCGAGATTCTTGGGCGTCTGTGCATAGGTGACCTTGACACCACCGGTCTGTTTGGGCGTATATGAGATGTTTGGCTTTGACTTGTTGAGTCTGATTCCCACTGCTTCAAGCTCCCGCTCTAGAATTTGTCTCTGTCCCTCTGGCTTGGTCGCGTCCAGGACCATCAGAATAAGGTCTGCGGTGCGTGCGGTCGCAACGACCTGCCTTCCGCGGCCCTTTCCTTCTGACGCCCCCTGAATGATACCCGGCAGATCTAGGATCTGTATTTCCGCCCCCTCGTACACAAGCACCCCAGGAACAGTTGTCAGAGTTGTGAATGCATATTGAGCTATTTCGCTTTTTGTCCTGGTGATCTTGCTCAGCAAAGAGGACTTTCCCACCGACGGAAACCCAATTAGTGCAACTCGTGCATGCCCCGACTTTGATACCTCGAAGCCTGGTCCGCTAGCACTAGAGCTTCCGGGGGCTGGTTCCAGAAGCTGCTGCCTGTACCGGGCAAGCTTGCCTTTGAGGAGACCTATGTGGTACTCTGTGGCTTTGTTTTTCTGTGTGCGTGCGAGCTCCTGGCGGATCTGTTCTATCTTCTCGGTGATGTTGACCATTTTGATGTCCCCATACGACTTGCTGACAGGATGTTCAAGTGTAACTGTCCAAGGCAATAACGGTCCAGCAACGCCGTGATCGTCGGAAGCATGTGGGACAGAGCTTGTCTGAGGCAGATGTCAGTAAAATATTGAGGGAATCAGGTTCTTTCTCTACTTGGCATTTATCAATCTCTATTTAGCTGCGCTGTCGGGTACAATGAAAATAGGATTATAGCGGTAGCTGCCTTGATCAGTGAAACCGAGGATTCATAGACTGTGGCTTATGACTTTTAAATCGCGATATAACGTACCGCTGCCGATTGACACACCGAGGAAGAGGCAGGGTAGGGGTTTAAAAATTTCTGAAGTTTTCAGGTCAACTTACCAACGCAACCAGTTAACTCCCCATGTCTGACGCAGCTGCCCCCGCCAAGCCCCCTGCTCACCCCCTGGCAGACCTTCCCAAGCCTGCCAAGAGCCTTGACGAGCTCAAGCGCTTCTACTCCAACAAGGAGACCCGCGAGGAGGCCCTGCCCTGGTTCTGGAACGAGTTCTACAACGACGAGGACTGGTCCATCTGGGTGCTTGACTACAAGTACAACGATGAGCTGACCCTGACGTTCATGTCGAATAACCTCATTGGTGGTTTCTTCAACCGTCTCACCGCGTCTCACAAGTACATGTTCGGCTGCGCCGTCGTGTATGGCGAGAACAACAACAACGGTATCGAGGGCGCCTTTGTGATCCGTGGCAAGGAGTACAAGCCCGTGTTCGACGTCGCCCCTGATTGGGATTCTTACAACTACCGACGCCTTGACGCGTCCAACCCCAAGGACCGGGCACTTCTGGACGACCTGTGGGCTTGGGACAAGCCCCTGCTCATTGATGGCAAGGAGCGCGAGATCGCCGACGGCAAGGTCTGCAAATAGATAGCATAATTTCGTAGTTAGGAATGCTCTCTTAGCTGAGCTGGGCTATCGGGTCCAGAGATCAATCAGTGGGAATGCTGATACCAACGCAGCAGCGATTGTTTGCTGGAAGTCAAAAACATTGTAAAAAAGAATTAAAAAAAAAATCTATACACGCATCTATACAGCTAATATTTTAAAGGAACTCAAACGTCTCAACGTCACTGTCGCTGTCAGACCCGGAGCTGCTAGAGCTGGAGCTGCTGGAGCTGGAACTCGAGCTAGAGCTAGAGCTAGAGCTAGAGCTAGAGCTGCTGGAATCAGAGTCAGAGTCAGAGCTGGAGCTGCTGGAGCTAGAGCTTGAACTGGAATCAGAATCAGAGTCAGAGTCAGAGTCAGAGTCAGAGCTGGAGCTGCTAGACTCAGAATCAGAGCTAGAGCTGGAGCTAGAGCTAGAGCTAGAGCTGCTAGAGTTGGAATCGGAACTAGAACTCGAGCTGGAACTAGAGCTGCTGGAGTCAGAGTCAGAGCTGGAGCTAGAGCTCGAGCTGGACTCGGAGTCGCTGTCCAAGACGAGGATGTCCTCCTCATCCTCCGGTCCGACCTCAATCACATCAGAGTCGGAGTCGGATTCAGAAGACGAAGAAGAGCTGGTACTATAGATCTCGGCATCGGAAACGATGATCTCTTCGTCAGAGTCGGAATCGGAATCCTCCTCCTGGGCCAAGATGGCCTCGACCTCATCAGAGTCCAGCTCGCTATCGTTGGGGTCAATTTCAAGTTCGTCATCACTGTCGTCGTCCTCACTGGCGGAGGCGAACTCCTCGACGAGCTCCTCCTCGATGTACTCGGCAAGCGCGCCAAGGACATCATTGATCTTGGCAATGTAAAAGCCAATGCGGAGGCGGAACTGCAGCTTGGTGCCCTGAGCACGGGCGAGCAGATCCTCGAGGCGAGCGCGAAGGTCCTGAAGTAGGTCTGTGTAGTTAGACAGAAATGTAATGTCGCCAGCAACAACTTCGAGATCCAGCTCGGCGCAGCGGTCAAAAACATCAAAGTACTCTTGAGCCTCTGATTTCAACTCGCTGTGCTTGCTTGACTGGGTCTTTTTGCGGCTGCTCTTCGCCACACGATTGCTGCCTCTCGCGTTCACGCGAGCCAGTGGGTCCTTGGACCCAGTGCGGCGACTGCGTCTGCGTTCAATGCGTTTGTTGAAGGCCTTGGTCTCCCCGTCGGAGGCCTCGGCGTCCGTAGGAACGTAGTAGTACGGCATGAGAAAAAGGACAAATCTTCCCAACCTGCAACCCTTATATAGCCTGGGCTAGGCTAAGATTTTTCACTAAGCTGCATGACCTTGCATGAGCTGCAGACGAAGGTTCTTGAACATAGTTGGCACTAAGCGAGGAATTGGCCACAGAAATAATTTGTTTTCATAATTCGCGGCATCATTCACGCGTTTAGAGGCATTGATTAAGCAACCAGGACCCGCCACATTGTTCCAGGCCCTTCGAGAATTTTATCCTTCGCCCCTGAAAAAATTGCTACCCCTAACCCGACCGTACATATTAGTCAGACATGGTCTGATAGCCTAGCAGGACATTTTGAGGGCCAGATGGACCGTCAGGCGAGCCTCCACCACCCCACCCTGAAAAGTGCCTATCTTATCCCAATTGCCGCTGGGGACCCAATTCCTGCCGGGGGTCTAGGCGGTACTCCCGCCACTGGCCAAGTCGCGAGGCTTACATTTTGCGAAAACGTAAGTCCCTCTGGCAACGGTCCCTCTTGCTTCTGAAATCAGCCGTTGAGGCAAATTTGTCACGCGTCCCAGAAGTCAGCAGGCCACGTAAGCCCCTCTACGCACTAATGGAGAAATGGCAAAACTCACCGGGCTCCAGAAGGACGTGCTGAGCCTGTACCGACAGTGTCTCCGTGCAGTGCATCGCAAGGCGCCAAGTGCGCAGCTGCCGTTTTTCCAGTTTGTTCGGACTGAGTTCGACAAGCATCGGGCGCTGCCTCGCAAAGATATAGCCACAATAGAATACCTCTTGCGGACGGGCCACCGCAAACTAGAGATGTATTCGAGCGCCAACGTGCGTAACATCAGCTGAGATCACCCTGGCTATACAATATGATACGCTGTGCAATACTGTGACCGGCACTCCCCGGAGCTGCGAAAAATAACATTAGACGAGTCACTTCCGCCCATGCTGCGCGTGACCGGCGTTGTTGTGCGCAGCTGGTCCAACCGCCAATGCTGCAGCGTGTTATGCACAGTGACCTCGGCTCCGTGATTTGCTGTGAAGCGCTAAGACTCGGTCGGCTTATCAGCAGGCACGTTGCACCAACAGATAATGCCTGATTGCGAGCGCCCTCTCATGTTTTCACCTCGTCTAGGCCGACAACGGCCTCGGCTCGCCCTCCGGTGATATCACATGGGCGCTGATTGCGTAATCGCCTATTATATCACGTTTATTTCCCCAGCTTTTCCTAGGCCTCGCATGTCATCGGACAACGCAGACACGCTCGTCGAGAATTCGCCGACCACCTCGGCCCTGCTCGGACAAATCCAGTCTTTCGTGGCTGGAGGCGTCGGGGGCATATGTGCCGTGCTCACTGGCCACCCTTTTGACCTCATCAAGGTGCGCCAGCAGACGGCCGCGAGCGGCCACTCGGTCACCGCGCTCCAGGCCGCACGCACCATTCTCAAGAAGGACGGTCCACTCGGGTTTTATCGTGGCGTCACTGCCCCGTTGGTTGGTGTAACCCCGATGTTCGCGATCTCTTTCTGGGGCTACGACGTTGGACAGCGTATTGTACACTCAGTCACCAAGGTGCCTGCGGACCAGACGCTTTCCATTGGCGGCGTAGCCACGGCCGGGTTCATTTCCGCGATTCCCATGACGGCGGTAACTGCCCCGTTCGAGCGTGTCAAGGTCATTCTCCAGCTTCAAGGCCAGGGCACACCCAAAGAGGGCCAGAAACACTTCACCGGCGCGCTTGATGTCGTCAAGCATCTCTACAAGGAGGGCGGCGTCCGTTCGGTCTTCCGCGGGTCACTGGCCACCCTGGCCCGCGACGGCCCGGGATCCGCCCTCTACTTTGCGACCTACGAGTACATCAAGCGCAAAGCCCCGAAGGACGCCGATGGCCAGGTGTCGCTCGGTACGGTGCTTCTAGCTGGTGGCACCGCCGGTGTGGCCATGTGGGTGCCTGTGTTCCCCATCGACACTATCAAGTCCAATCTCCAGTCTAGTGACAAGAAGCAGTCTATCTCTGAGGTTTCCAGTGCAATCTACAAGCGCGGTGGAATCAAAGCCTTCTTCCCAGGTGTCGGCGCGGCACTCGCCCGCTCGTTCCCCGCTAACGCCGCTACCTTCCTTGGTGTTGAGCTTGCCCACAAGTTTTTCGCCAGCCTTTCTAGATGATAGATGTCCTATGTAGTAACTGCAGCCAACGTCCTAACTAATCATAGAACCTCTGGGCCAAAACGGCTTTTTCTTGGCATCTGTTGACTAAGTCCCCAGACTTGAAACTTCTGGCACTAGAACTTGTAGGGGAACTTGCCAAGAGGGGCGACAACTTGTCCCCTGACTTTCGATATGGATGAACCAGACCTCCTGGGGACTCCGCAAATACGCGACGAAGACGATGTGATCGATGTGGGTGCCTATGGCGTTGCGGATCTCCGTATCGACGAGATGGTCCCAGATGACCGCGCCTCAGACCCTGCACCGACAACTCCTCGAAGAAATATGTCCCCGCAGGACCTAGACACTGTTGATGGCCTGTCGCCACCCCGAGAAAATGAAGCTAACCGCCCGCGCGCCCTCGAACTCACGTCTACTCTCAGAGTTATCCCGCATATCGACTATTCATACCGCGAACACCACGGGCTTCACAGCGAATTGGACACATTTTTTTGGCTTCGCAGGGATCTAGATCAGTTTCTGCAGAACTTGGCTCCAGATCCAGCTTCAGATAGCTATGTCACGAGCAGAAATGCGTCAGAGTACGTCAACGAGTACCCTCGTAGCAGGAAAAAACTGCTCTACTTCGCCCTTGGTGACTTTGTTGCGGTACGATCGCTTGCAGACCACCAGCGAGCTATCAAGAAGAATATCCATATCCTTCTAGATGCCGGACTGCTGCCAAAACTTGATCCCACATCAGACGACTATACTGAACTATGTCTGTTCTTTGTTTGTACACTTGTTGGGTCCAGTGCTATTGCTGGCGAGTTTCATGAACTCAAAACGGTGCAAACCCTCATGAAGCAGATCTCCACCCGAAGATGGGAAAATGTTGGCGTCGATCCGCTTCTAGGAACGAGAATAGCCCTGTTGAGAATGGTATTGCTATCTGTGTTTGGTTCGTCAAAAGAAAAGAACCGCGCCCAGCAGTTTAACTACCATAAATATGGGCTCCAAAAAGAAAACGAGGAAAAGGACGAGGCGGAGCCCGCGTCTGTATTTCAGGTCGATACGACGCCGTTAGAGTACGAGACATTTCGTCAGTCTATCATGCTCAGATACCCATCGTATATGCCTCCAGACTCCAAGCTTCCCGGAAACATCAAACCTGCACTGTCGTCACTGACAGACTTATCCAAAAAGCAGGTTGCTCCCACCGCGTCTGTTCCAGCGATCCCCGCAAGTATAGAAGAAGCGTGTAGACTTTTTGAATCTCGACTTCACACTACCCCGGAGCTTGTGCAACTTTGGCGAGAAAATGAACCATTCATGCAGGCTGTGATTCAGATGGAGGGTGCAAACTCAACCGATCACAGAAGTGACTACCCGGCTTCCCTGGACCGCGTCGATACTGTTTATTCTGACACATTGCTACATGTAAAATCCTTTGTCACTGTGCTTGCCAACTATATACTCAGCGAGGGAATGTCGGAAGATCAGCCGGCGGGGCTCCATGCAGCCTGCGGAGTGCTTCGACTGCTTCTAGACTGGTATAAGCTGTCTCACATCTTGAAGTACGAATTCTTGTGCGCCATGCTGTTTGATTTGCAGTTTCATTTGATCACCTACAAGTTTTGCGCTCGCCACCCCATTCTCGAGTACATTCTGCGTGATGTGGACGGGGAGTCAGGGTTCTGGTCCGCGTCTAAAAACTTGTCACGGAGTAAACAGCTCTCCCCGGTTATTTACGGGTTCCGCACCGAGGAGCCTTCCTCGACCTCCAGCCATGATGCGCCAACTGAGGGGGTGCGGATCGAGCGCTTTTCCAAATGCGCACTGGATACCTTTATTTCCATGGTGGGAATTACACGGTCTATCATCACAGACAAAACGCAACGAATTATTATTGTGGCCGAGATGCCTGGAGGTGCTCTCAAGCAGTTGATGGCTGTGTACAACCACGATCTGTGGCAAGAAGTGCTTCATATATTCAAGCTTCAGACGCCGTTCAATGGTAAGAAGTGGCGCTGCATGAATATGGAACTTATTTCTGCAATATACCTTCACTGTACGGCAAAGCTCAATGATGAATGGCTCGCCGGAACGGACTTGCTGAACGAGATAAAGTCAGCGTCGTTCCAGGAAGAAGCACTCAGAGAATTGATTGAAACCTACAATTTACGCTTCAAAGAGCGTGCTCTGCTGGCACAGTACCCCGAGCTCAGTAAAACTGGGAGTCTCCAGTTTTAGCTATATTTATTCCGTCCTCTTAATGCATCCTAGATTTCCGGTTGAATTCTAGCTACCAGTTGAAATAAAATTAAAAAGCAAGAAGCAAAAACAATAAAATATGCGAGAAAGTCTGATTAGTTGTAATCAGCCCTGTTATCACAATGTCTACGTTCCCGTTATGAACTCAAAACTATATCTGAATAACTCTATAGCGTAACTGCCGTTGAAATTTTCTGGCCATGAAACTTCTGTGGAGAAGCCTGAAATGTCGATTACGGTGATCACCCCACAAGAGGGTCCTTGCATATAAAATACCGGTGCTACAGTAATCCTTTCGCACCGTTCAATTGTTGCCTTTGTGGGGCCTCCAGGTCACCATGAGAACAACCAAGTTACATGCTTAGTTAAACCCTGAATCGAGGGTTTTGGAATTCTGAGTGGTTCAATCTGCGTCGGTAACTGACGCAACCTTTACAGAAGCCGCAATTCGGCACGTTGGCGCAACATTGCCCTTATCCGTGAGGCCAGATGTTTACCTTACCATCTTCATTCATCTAATCCTCCCGTAAGCATGAGCGGTGGTGCGCCCACCAGCATTGGGGACATTCTAGCCCTTTTGGATGAAGCAGAAACACCCAGGCAGTCTGTTTTGCTTGCAGACTTGCCCTTCGCGCTACAGGGACTTCAAACCGAGAGTTTGAGATGGCACCGCGACGCGTTACTACTTCCCCAGACGATGAGTTACTCGACAGTGGAAATCTTGCACCGTCTATCAGAGCCTGCAGTCATTTACAGGTGGCTGAACAACGCCATATCTGCTCCTGCAGGTGGTCTTATTAGCCAGGCGCTCTACAACACGGTTGCAGAAGAGCTACAGAAATATCTGGTTCTAGTTGGAGACCTGGAGAAGCGGCTGCGACAGAACACTCTGGACTTGACCCTTCCCGCGTGTATAGCACTCATTCAGGATGCTACGTCCGGGCTGCGGTTACTCTACTCGATTGTGTCGCGTGCGCTGCAACGGCCAGCCCACGAGGTGCTGAGTCTCGTCTACTCGTACACATTACACGGAGATAAGTTTGTGGCTGCATTTAGCGAGCGGATTTACAAAAACGCCAGAGAGCCATTTGATCACATGCTAAACCAATGGATCTTGTCGGGGACGTTAAACGATCCCTATGGCGAGCTGTTTGTGACACTGGCCGACCCAGAAGCCAGATGGGGACACAGGTTTCTATTCAGCAAAGACAAAGTACCACGGTTCATGCCTGTCCACGATGCAGTGCGGTTTTTCGATATAGGCAAGTCCCTGTATTTTCTGTACGACCTTTGCGGCGATTCTGAATACGTGCTCGAGCGCACTGCGACTAAAAACCAACTTGACAAGACCAAGCTGCAGGACCTCGTCAACAAGAACTATCAAGACGTGATTCTACATGTCAAAGATCTCCTCGATAAGAAATTCAGGTTGCCAATTCATCTTCTAGCCCTGAAAAAATATTTATTACTGTGCAGTGGGGACTTCACCCAGGAGCTCGTGGCCGATGCTTTCAAGCGCCTCAACCGGCCCGCAGCCGAGCTGTATCGGCAAGACCTGGTAGCTATTCTCGAAACGGCAATCAGCACGTCCAACGCCCAATTTGAGGACGAAAGTGTCATCTCTAAGGTTGACGCCAGAATGCTTGAACTTGGACACGGGGAAGAGGGCTGGCAGGTTTTCACCCTCGAATATCGCCTGGACTCGCCTCTTGACGTCGTGATCAATCAGCAGGCCACTCGAAAGTACCTCCAGATCTTCAACATGATGTGGCGGCTGCGGTGGGTCAACTATGCTTTGGTCAGGACCTGGAAAAGAGTCACCGTATCTCAGAGAGGTGACCTTGGGTTGGCTCTCCGGGAGCAGGGACTGGAGGACATGTGGCGTCTATGCAGCGAGTCCTGTCAAGTGATGATGGAATTTGTGAATGAGCTGCTACTATATATTTACACCGAGGTTATCGACCGGGCCTGGGATACTATGCTAGTGAGGCTACAGCGTGAGCCTCCAACTGTGGACAAAATAATCGAGATCCACGGAGACTACCTTGACACGATCGTACATCGGGCACTATTTGGAAAACGGGACGTGGTGGGCATCCTGCATGACCTGGTGAAGCACGGTCTTAGTTTCAGCGTGGTCGCAGAAGATTTTTATTTTATCGCTGTTCAAAGACAGGTAGCGAGCGAAGCGGAACGGTTTGCGCGGCTGGCTTCCAAGATTGAAAATCTTAAACGAGAATTCACGAGAGAAGTCCGCCAGCTCGTAGCCGAGTTAGACAAAATCGACGACGACAGCAGGTCTTTTGCAACCCGCCTTGACTTCAACCGCTATTATAAAAACACTGCAGAAGCTCCAGGTAGGGTGTGAGGTCGTAAACTTCGGAACTACATAACATGTACTTGGTATTCCCGGTCATTAAATAAAATTAAGTCAAAAGACAATTTCACTCCACTTTGAGTGATTTCCGTGGCAGATTCGAGGGCGATGGGCTAACCTTGCCGCGTTGCTTTTCATTGTAGAGCGCGACGCGGATCTTCTTGTTTTTCTCGATATAAGCATCGGTATGCTCGTACTTGGATCCCAATAAAACGTCCCAGTGGATGAAGAATGGCTGTGAGAAGTTGGTCTTAATTCCAAACGGCTGGTGATGAATGTCGTGATATGTGGCCCGATTTGGAAACAGAACCTGTAGCGGATCAAACGGGAACTCGTATCCGCTGTGGTCGTCGACAGTCTTGAGAATGCTGAACGTGTACATAACGATCAGCTCGCGGGGTGTCATGTTTGTGGCCATGCCAGCAATACCTGCGCCGCAAGTATCCAATAAAAACCCCTCTATGAGCGAGTTGTAGAGCGCGCCAAAGGCATATGGCACGTAAAGACGGTGGTGAACCGAGTGGAAGTTCCGGTATGCCCATTTGTTCAGGTGCATGGCGCGATGAAGCATGTATTCCCAAGTGTCCATGATGAAAAACGCCGCGACCATGCGGAAAGACGGAAACACGTAATAATACAGAGCCGACGCAACGGACTCGGAGACACCAAGGTTGCGGCCGATCTTCCACACCTCAAACGCCTCGTGTCCGATCGTATACGGTGGCTCAAAATATGAGACTAGCATGCCGGTCAGAGTTTGGATCACCTGCTGAACAAGCACGGCACGCACTACTTCGCCGACCGTGCATTTGTTGCGCTTCTCTACCTCGGCCGGTGTGTGGATTCTGTACTTTTCGGCGAGCTCAAACGTATCGAGCGCGTGGAAAAAGAGCGACAGGACCCAGTACGCGACCACAGGCAGAAGCAAGCCCAGGTGTTGGTCCGAAATCCACGGCAGGAGCGGTTCCTGGACAACCGCGAGGCGCGCAGGCGGAATTGCGCTGGTCGCGTTCATTGGGACTTGCGGGGGCAAAGAAAGAAAGGCCTGGACCCAGATCAATTCCGCCTATGTAAGCGAGAAAACCTTAGATTTCCTAACCCACGAATACGAGAGGCGCAACCAAAAACTGTGGCAAACGTGGCGAAGCCGAAGCGCGACGGTCAGTGGTGTGGAAGGCGGTAGATACAAGAAGAGCGCTTGTCAATAAATATATGAATACATACAGTGACCCGAAAGACTGCGGAAATTTACTGGGCAGATTGTCGCGCACTACTCTATTTTTTCGTCCTTAACTTCGCCCGCGTAGTCCACGATCACGGCAACAGTGGGATCTGGAGCGGTGGCCTGGGGGCCGCGGTACATCCGACTGCCTCCTAGGAACCAGAACACGATAGAGAAATACAGTGACCCGAAAGACTGCAGAAATTTACTGGGCAGATTGTCGCGCACTACTCTATTTTTTCGTCCTTAACTTCGCCCGCGTAGTCCACGATCACGGCAACAGCGGGATCTGGAGCGGTGGCCTGGGGGCCGCGGTACATCCGATTTCCTCCTAGGAACCAGAACACGATAGAGAACAGGAGGATCCCTATGAAGATGACCACAGCGTAGTTCATGTTCTCTGGTGTCACAGGCATTTCAGTAGGCATGAAAAAGATGACCGTCACAAAGCTGGTCCAGCAGATGGCCCACAAGTTGACGGGCACACTGAACTTGCCCAGGTGCCAAGGACCTGCCTTGAAGAGCTTGGGGTACATGACCTTGCCGATGATTGGAACGATGTAGGACCAGTCCAGAGCAATTGCCGTCACATTGAAGATAGCATTGATTGTGGTCGTAGACCCCAACGCGATGAGGTTCAGGCAAATGCAGCACACAGTGTTCATCCACACTGCATAAAGCGGCGTCTTTGTGTGCTTGTTCACGCGGTACCACACACGAGACAGCGGGAGCATCTTGTCGCGAGCTTGCGCCCACATAGTGCGAGAGGACGCGTGCAGTGCCGTCACCGCCACGAAATTCATGATGATGAACATGGCAACCGTAAAGAAGATGCCTCCACCTTTGCCAAGACTGTTGTAGTAGATCATAGACACGGGCTGAGTAGCCTGGAGAATTTGGGAGACGTCGCCCATGCAGAAGCACAGAACGATATTGTACAGAAAGCCCAGTCCATATGTGAACAGCATGGCAATACAGATGGCCCAAGGTGCCTTGCGCTCCGGATCGCGCATTTCCTCGGCAATATGGGCTGTCGCATCGTAGTCGGTCATCGTCCAGGATACAGACAAGAAGCCAAACAGAAAGGAGAATCCGAGCGGAGACCACCCGCTGTTGGACTCGACGTGAGTAAACACGTACGAGGCATCGTGCTTGGGATGAGTTGCGGCCAAGAGTGCAATGGACCCCGCAAAAAGGCAGCCAAAGTGGAAGATCACGTAGCTATTGGTGATTCGCTCAAGATATTTAGTTGGGAACGAGTTCACAGTACCGTGAAAGAGCAAAATAGCAGCCATGACGCCTACAGTATGCTGAGGCGTTGGTTGGTACTTGAAGTCGGATCCCATGGAGACTGCGGCTAGCAACATCTGGGCAGCACCGTAGTCGCTAGATGCAACACCAGCGATCTGGCCCAACAGATTGAGGTACCCGTCGGTCCAGCACACCGAGGAGGACCACTCCGCGGGAAACAGCTTGGAGCACGCATAGTACAGACCTCCCGAGGTCGGATATGCACTCACGATCTCTGCCACACTAAACGCGATGCACAGGCACCCGAATCCCGAAATCGCCCAACACCACACTGCAGATGCTGCACCACCAGACGAGAGTGGGTAGTAAAAGGTGGTGCCAATAGTGGCCATAAGGCCCGAGATAGACACCGCGAAAGAAAACGCGCTGAAAAAAGTGAACTCACGCTTGAGCTCCGAAGCATAACCGAGCTGGACAAGAGCTTTGTCGCTGTCAGGGAGGTCCTGGTACTCTACCGCGGGAAAATTCACCTCCGGAGTTCCTTCCTCGTTAACTATGATTTTGGGCTCATCCGCCCTCATAGCTTCGTTTCTGGTCTTTCCCGCCAACATAACTGAAAAGACTGAGAAATCTATTACTAAGTATAGGTTTTACTTTCCGGGGAACGCTGAGATAAACGAACTCTCGTTTCAGATATGGGTAGCAGATAAAAACTGCCGAAAAGCGACCAAATAACCTCGAGGTTCGGCCGCCTTACATGCGTAATGCATGATTAAGACGAACGTAGGATGCACTTGTTAGTTCCACGACAACCCAAATTGACAGTGCATTATATAAACGTTTTAAGGACTGCGGTAATTTCAGTTGTTCAATATATTTAGATTGCAAAACTTTTGTTGAGCAGCTTTGGATTTTCAGACACGTAAACTAGTAAAGCTTTTTTCTGGTTAAGTCCTTTAAGTCGGGTTGTCAAGACTCTACCGACCAATATTTGCACAGCCCTGATAATTTACGCGATAAAGTCTATACGACAATATTGCGGACTGACTGTATGCTTTAGCAGAGTTTTCCACAAAGCATAACCCCCTTAACCAGGTTTGCCCAGTATTGGATCAGGGCCTGGAAACAGGATGACACTCCCGGAGGCCTGCGGTTTAGCGTGCCAGAAATGACTATGAGTGTTTGAAGACCTTCTATGCGACAGCATAATCCTTCAAATTCACGCCAATCCAATCGTGCTTTTTGTTAACGACAGCGATAACTATTAAGTTGAACGTTCTCCTGTGGATCATGCGGCTTATCTTAACTGAGATCGCCTGACTTGAATCTCCATAAATTATCTCATGAGTTTGATAATCGAGAGTAACGGAGCTATTGTAACCAGCTATCGGTGGTGAATCGAGGCAGCATTTGGGTCTGCGATTGGTGTCCTATGCAGAGAGATAAGGGCTTGCAGATTGCGTCATTGGACTGCTGCATAACGACGGCCCCTCTCTTAAGAGGCCATGGTGAGCAGGCAACGCCCTGAAACTGGCGGTAAACTCCTTGGCGTATTTGGCCAGCAGCGACCCCGTGTCCTCGGCAAATAGAGGCTCTGGGCCCTTGGGCCGCGCGGTGCTTGCACCAGCGTCCACCATGTGCCCGTTCGAGTCTGTTGGCTCGACACGTGAGTTGGGTAAGAGGCTACTTACGTTACCTGGGGTTGAATAAGTTGAACTTGTCTGTGAAGTCAGGTTTCGGCGACATCGGGACGTTTCTTACGGCAAGGATTCAAAGGATTCAATTGATAACTCATCCTTGAATTTACTACACTTCACAACATGTTCCAGCCCATAGTTTTTAAATGCCCGTGCTTGACTTGGACCAGAGTGACACCAAGGTCCAAGATGACGTATAACTTGTCCTGTCTTTTTCTAGCCAAATTATAGCTCAAACAAGAATTCTGATATCTGAGTCAAGCGTTCTAAGAATGCTAGTAGCCATAAAAAAAATTGCATCTGGGCAATTTTGGCAATTGCGACTGGCTGTTTCAGTGACCATCTTGCTTAGGTGCACTCGGCAGCTCTTTTACACACTTTGTGATGATGTCCAAGCCACGCTGCAGCTGCTCATCCGTGATAACCAGCGGCGGCGCGAGTCGAATGATCGTGTCGTGAGTGGGCTTTGCCAGCAGACCATGGTCCTTGAACAGGACGCACAAGTCCCAAGCGGTGCGGCCATTGGCCTTGTTGCTGTCCACCACAATAGCGTTTAAGAGGCCCTTGCCTCTGATCTCAGAAATAATGCCTGTGTCGAGCAGCGGGCGCAGGCCCTCGCGGAAGCGCTCGCCTAGAACGGCGGCGCGCTCAACAAGCTTTTCGTCCCTAACAACCTCGAGAGCCGCAATGGCTACGGCACAGGAAAGCGGGTTACCACCGTAGGTAGATCCGTGACTGCCCGGTTCAAAGGTAAGCAGCACATCCTTGGAAGCCAGAATGGCAGACATGGGCGTCACGCCGCCACTGAGCGCTTTGCCCAGGAGGACAACATCAGGCTTGATACCATAGTGCTCGGTGCATAGCAGCTTACCAGTACGCGCGATGCCGGTCTGGATCTCGTCGGCAATCAGCAGCACGTTGTACTTCTTGCATAGCTCGGCCACCTGGGCAAAGTAGTCGTCGTCCGGGACCACGATGCCGGCCTCGCCCTGGATGGGCTCCAGGATGATCGCAGCGATCTTGTCGCCAGCGTTCTCGAAGGCCTCCTTGACGTCGCCGACGTTGTTGTACCGCAGTGGCTTGTTTGTTCCGGGAATCACCGGCCCCGTCTTGGCAATATAGGGCCCGTAGTCCTTGCGAGCCTCGGGATCTGTGGACATGGACACAATGGCGAGCGTGCGGCCGTGGAAGTTGTCCGTGGCAGCCAGAATTATCGCCTCATCCTCGGGGATTCCCTTCTTTTTGTAACCCCACTTACGTGCGAGCTTTAGCGCGGTCTCTACGGCCTCGGCGCCCGTGTTCATGGGCAGAAGCATCTCGTAGCCAAAGTAGTCGCAGGCGAACTGGGCGAACGGCCCAAACACGTCGTTGTAGAACGCGCGTGAGCTCAGGGTCACGCGCTGGGCCTGATCCGTGAGCGCCTGCACAATCTTGGGGTGACAATGACCCTGGTTCACAGCCGAATACGCAGACAGAAAGTCCAGGTATTCGTGGCCCTCAGGATCCCACACCAGGGCGCCCTGTGCCTTGGAAAACACCACGGGCAGCGGGTGATAGTTGTGCGCAGAGTACTCTTCTTCTAGCTTGATAGCATCGGCAGACGCTGCGTGGTGAGACATGTCGCAACAGGAGCAGCGCGTCTTGTCAGCGGCTATTTATGTTTTCTAATGGTCTATCGATGCCCCTATGCGCAGGTGACTGCGGATCACCGGCAAGTGAAGGTGCTGGCGATCACGTGGCATGCGACAGCGAAACCTGGGGACGACGCCAGCTAAAGTCGGCTCTGGGGAAACGCTAAGGTCAGCAGATAGTCGAACGTTGTAAACATAAACAGCTCAAACGGCTTTGTAAACGACTCCTAAACTGCTTTGCAACTGTGGGGCAACTTGACTCCCCCGCCATGATCAGGCAAGACGATATTGGTGCCGTTCAGGCCAATAAACGGACGGCCACAGACACCGACGCAGTTTATCCGGTCAGGGGTCCCAGCCTGCGTCGGCCCGAAGTCCCGCACGACGTCGCTGTGGGCTTGGTGCACGTCGGCTCACGCGTCCGCAAACAGGTGAGCGACGGCCACATGACCTCGAGCACGCAGGCTTCGCTATCCTACCGCGGAGAGGCTGTTGGACCGTCAGACCGGGTCTCGATCGAGCGCGATTTTGCGGCGTTTGACTCCAAGGCTTTCCGCTCCAAAAGCGCCATCGAAACAGGCCGCCAGGGCCAAGGTCACAGGACTCTCAAGCGGCCATCCTGGGACGATGAGGAGGACACCGATGTCGACGACGAACTGCCCACAAAACCCGGCTCCATGGGTAGTCTCAAGGCGTATTTTGTGCCCCGCAACTACGTAGCCAGGCAGGCGACGTCGCTCACGGAGGATTTTGAAGACGCAGAATTTCTCCAGCCCCGCCAGGACTTGGGGTGATGGCGCAGCGCTGGGAGCTTTTGAACATATTTATTCTAGTAACCTAGACATTGTTGACATTAATTCAGCTTAGCCAATGATGCCCAGGGCCGTTGAGGACTCTGGCGCGAGGCACTGGCCACGCGTGTGCACGCGTGTGGAGCGGTGCAGACGCACCCTACAACCTTCCTGTTTCAGATGAGGTGACTGTATTGGGTCCAAGCGACAAAAGCGGAGCAGCTGACTTGAACCTTGTGAATGGTCAATCGCAAAAAGAGAAGAAGAGGCCGTTCGGCACAACAAGTAAGGACGTACCCTGGGCCAGCCAAAAGCACTGGTACAGTAACTCTGCGTCTCCTGTCTCCCATCCCCATTCTGGATCCTCAACTTGCGCCCGGCAACGAGAACCTGACACCCGAACAGGCCTGCTGTAAAGGGCGCCCGAGTCCACGGGGCCAAAAGGCCAGGTTCAGGTGCCGGTGTATGCGACTCAAAGTCTCACTGCGCGGCTCGACGCTGAGAAAAAAAACAGCTCACATCCACCGCACTGTGTGCAATCACCTCTGGTTTCTTTCTTTCTGGTGCATCAAAAAATGGTGCAGACTGAGTATCAAGTGTGGTAAGTACGCCGCCGCCATCATCGAGTTTTTGTGGTGTGTGTTCTAATTGCTCTAAAATCGCCAATTATCAACTAGCTGTCGCTGGAGCTGCCCCGACGTCTTTGGGATCTATCTCTTCTTCTGCGCAGCTGGTGTTCTCGTTGACAAAATATATGACTTCGGCAGGATCTTGAGGTGCCGGCCCTCGAGCCACCTCCTCGGTAAGTTGTGTTCGAACCTGCATGACCGAGTCCACAATAACTGCATCCACGCCCGCTTTGAGTTGCCGCTCTACGTTTCGCGGATCGTTGTTTAATGTGCCATACGTGAAACATACAAGCCCGGAGTTCTTGACGACGTCAGCAAGTCGAGGACAGTCCACTATGGGCGTCGACTCTGAGACGAGCCCCAGGAGGTTCCAACACCTAGAGAACCTAATGGCCTCCTGCAATGACGAGGCCCTCACGTCCATCATTTTGGCCGTCCCGCTCTCGGTCAGAAAGAGTACCGGAATCGACGGCTGTTTCAACGCCAACACACAGCACACGTCGGGATTGAAGCTCGAGAAGATCACATCCCTGTCACCTTTGTTGTCAAAAACACATTTGAGCACCGTGTCCACCCAGTCATTTATCTCAATCACAACGCTCTCCATATCTTCCGCCTCGCACTCGTCTATCATGGGGTACTTGCATTCCACGTTGAATCCAACCGACTGGGGAAGAGTCTTGAATAACTCCTCCAGAGTAGCGAATTTGGATTGAATAGAGTGGCCACGGACGTTCCCCTTGAGTCCTCTTTGCTGGAAGTCGCGTGTAAGCCGCATGTGTTCCGTGACGTCGTTGTAGAAACTGCCGTCGTTACCATCCCCGGGGTCGATCATGGACATTGATCGGCGCGGCACATGATCACGAGCTTTACTTCCAGAGTGACGGCGCTTCTTGGGATTGTGGATGTCCATAAATTGCATAAGAGTCAGATTGTGCATAGGAATATCGAAGCCACTATCACTCACCAGGAAATCGTGATAGATTACAGGAACATAATCTTTAGTTAATTGCACATCGAATTCAACATAGCTCGCACCAAGGTTAGCAGCTTGGATAAACGACTCCACAGTGTTTTCTCCGAGTTGTAGCGACGACGTCGAAAGCGTATTCTTTCCTAAACCGCGGTGGCCAATGACCCTGGTGGTTATCAACGACTTCCAGTACGAAGAAGACTTGCCTACACCGCTTTCTGGGTGTACAAAAGGAGTCACAAGAAGAAACCCAAACGTGACAGTTCCCAGAACCCTCAGAGTGCTTGCCTCCAATATCGGCAGTGTCAAAGTGTCATTCAAGTTAGATCTTGTGTCACCAACTTTCTTAATGACATTGTCAAGGAGCGCCACAGCACGTCCTAAAACTTTCCTTGACGTACTGTAGGTAGGCACTAGGTCGAACGTCAGCTGTACCTTGCTAGGATCTTCCGTGTAGAACAGTATGGGCTCTGTAGACAGACCAAACTCTGGCACCGGTAGGTCAACAACAGGTCCTTCGCCAGAGCAATTTGAGGCAGACACCGCAAGTGAAAGCGCAGTATCAAGCTCTGTCTTGCCAGCCTGAGATAGCGGCACTTCCTCAAGCTCGACCGGGCTTCCATTATGTCGGATATCTTTGGAACCAAGCGTGACCAACACTAGAGTTTTCGAAGGGTCCCGCAGGTACGAGTGGCCAAACGTCTTGATGAACTCCACGCCGTCTTCGCTGTGTATCGGGCGTCTGTGATTTATTGAGCCTTTCCCAATTTCATCCGGCGATGGCACTTTTCGGGGCCCGTTGGCGTCAATGCCGGACACGCTCTCTGGCATCGGACCCGGTGGGAACAACTGTGAAAGTTCGATATGTCCTCTGAGGGCAGCGTGCTCCTTAGGAGTCCACCCTGAGCTGTCAACCGCATCTAGGGACGCTCCTGCAGCAATCAGCATTTCAGCAATTTCCATCGACCCATCAACAGCAGCCACAAACAGTGGAGTCCATCCAAACGTCTTTTCAGCAATACCCAATGAGGCCCCTTGTTCAAGAAGATACTGGCTTGAACGGGTAAACGCATGTTTAGCAGCAACATAAAGCGCAGTCTCACCAGTGCGAGGATCCTGATAGTTGATATCACAACCAAACTCAAGAAGCACGCTAAGCACCTCCACGGAGTCGATACGGACCGCACGGATTATCAAGGGATTGAGAAGCTGCCTGTTCTGCTCGGAATCCGGGACACCATACTTTAGCAAGACGCGAGTAGTTTGTGGCTTGTTATTTTCCACAGCGAGGTCAATTGGCGTTTGGCCCTCCGAGTCTTTCCACCCCAAGCCCAACAGACCACTGCGGCCATGGAGGAATTCCCACTCTGCAGCATAGCGCAGAAGAAGCCGGCAAATCTCAGGCTGTCCATACTTTGCACTATAATGTAGCGGAGTTCGTAGCTGTTGGTCTGGAGCATTTAACACAGAACGCTGAGACGGGGCCAGGTTTTCGATAAGGAATTCCAAACTCTGTTCTGTTCCATCACTTTGAATATCGGTCTTGACGACCTTTGGTGGCGATCCGGAACGCATCAACGTCGAAGCCGCTATGTGGCTATACAGGTCCGCGTCATTAGCCTTTCTGCCTTTGTGGATAACGAGGCGGTGGAGGACATTGCGGTTGTTGATTTCCGAGGGGTCTTCCAGCAGATCGCAATGCTTCAACAGTACCGGTATGCACTTGTTACTCTGTGCAGCAAGTGCTCGCAGCAGAAGGCTGATGTTCGCCTTGTGCGAGGGAGTCTGGCGCTCGTACAGCGGAATCAGCGACTGGTCCTCATCGGCATCTATGGCCAATTTGAAAGCTGCACTCTCGTCCATCACGTCAACCGAATTAGCAGACTTGTTTTGGTGATGGAGGGTCAAGCCATGGAACAGGTCCTCGGTGTTGTTGAGCGGAGCGTCGGGGGCAATAACGTCAAGGTACTGATTTGTGATCCCGATCTGCTCTGCAATACGTGATCCGTTGGCAAACGGCAGGATCTGAATCTTGGAGTCAAAATAGCGTGTCTGGGTCCGTGTTCCTACCTTTTTGTCGAACTTTTTGAGGATTTTGGAGAAGGCACGTTTGTTCACCTCCGCGTACCACTGGAGCTTGCGCAGCTTGGATCGAAGCTCCAAAAATACCCCTATAAGGTCTTCAAGCTCGTCCGCGTCCACGGTGCGGGCCCCGGTGAATGCCAGCGGAAATCTCTCCATGATGTGGTGCAGCCTCCGCGCGTACTCCGAGTACTTGGAGTTGTAAAACGAGTCCACGAGCTCCGCATTGCGGTCGAGTGTGAAGAAAAAGAGCGCAATGGCTTCTTCTCGCGCGTCACTGCCGGCTGCTCCACTTTCAGCTCCGGCAACTGCCTGCTTGATGAGCTTCTTCAGACCCTTGTAGTCCACATAGTGCTGGCTCCATTCAGGTACCTGGTTACGCAAAATGCTCTTTGCGAACTTCATCGGCACCTGTTGTCCTGCCAGACGTGGCTATTAATCAACTCTGAAACAGTTTTGACAAAAAATGCAATGTGCGCCATCGCCCACGTGGTCGCCACGATCTGGTCATCAATGACCTCTCCCAGAAGCCGCACTCCCAGAAGCTCGGCGGCGGTTCTTTGAGACTGACAAAAGTGCGACATACCGCGATAATTCTCTAGTGACTACGAGTCCGCTTTTTAGTCGGCTGCTTTCGAGCAGCAGAACACGGCCTCGAGCATGTGATAAACAATTAAATGAACAATTTATGCAAACTACTGTAGCGATACCCAGATAAAAATTGACGGCCGTCACTCGGGTATGGGTTCAATATTCACTGGTTCGGGCTGAGCTTATCATACTTGACGCATCGGTGGATATCCTGCACGCTGGCGTTGATGAACTGGCGCAGTTCCAGCGCCAGCCAGATTTTAGCCATCTGTAGCGCGTCTTCTTTGCTTGTCTTGCCGAAAGAGGCTTTCTGGCTAAGGCTAACCTGGCGGAGAATGGGCAGCGAGCTCTTGAAAATATCAAGGTCCGGGTTCAGCTGACGCCCAATGCCCTCCAACAAGAGAATGGAGAGCACGACTGTAATAAAATCGCTCTCCATGCGGACGTGGTGCCTCCGAACCATGTCCATCATGTTTGTGAGGAGATCCCCGATGCTCACGTTGCCAAGAGCAAATGTGCGCCGCTTCACCTGGTCCACTAGCCGTTGGGTGCGCAGGGCAAATACCTCGGCGTCCACGGCGGTCTCTGGTGTGCGCGAGCGGGCGACCATGAGCTCGCCCGCGGCGTAGCCATCGAAGCCAGCGATGGCCTTGAAAAGGTCAAAAAAGTTCTGACGGTTTTGTGGGTTAAGCTCAGTGACGAGCCCCGCATCGATAAAGCTTAGCTGAGGTCTGTAACCCTCATCCTTGAGCTTGTCCCACGTACGGTTCCACTCATCACGGTCCCGCGCATTGTTGAGTGCGGCACTTGTCGATTCAGCCTGCGCACTGTCAAAGTCCGGGGGCGATAGGTGAGAGAAGCGCACAAATATGTTACCCGGGTGCAGGTCCGAGTGGATGAAGTTGTCTATCAGCAGCATCTTGAGGAACACATCAACGCCCACGGAGCCAATTTCACGATCAAGCGTGTCGTGCGTGCAGTACTGGAGGATCTTCTCCATGGAGACGCCGGTGACGAGCTGCTCGACGAGAACATTGCGGGTGGTATATCTGGGGTAAGGTTGGGGGAATGTGACGTTGGGATTGTCTTTAAAATTGTGGCGGAAGATGCGAAGGTTTTCCGCTTCTATCCGCAGGTCCAGCTGACTTTTCATCATAACACCAAACGTGGTAACCTCTCCGGGTAACGAGAGCCATTCCATGGTGGGAACAGCATTGATTATACGCGCAATGAGCATCATGATCCGTAGGTCGCGGGAGACATTCTGCACTATTCTGGGATGCAGGACCTTGACCGCCACCCACTGTGCGTCGCCGTCGGCGTCGGACTCGGCGCTATCTTCGGTCACGTTGTACTTTGGACTGAGTCGCGCCTTGTATACCTGGCCCATGGCACCCACGCCCAGGGGCTTCCTTTGGAACTCCTCAAACACCTGGTCGATGCCCCTGCCGAACGCAGCCTCCACTGCCTTTTTTGTGTATTTGAAACGGTGTGGGCTGTTGCTGGAGTGCAGTTTGCCCAGCTCGTCGCAGAGACCTGCGGGAAAGATGTCGACACGGCTGGCCGCCCACTGGCCCAGCTTGACAAAAGACGCGCCTGCTTTCTCCATAGACCAGCGCAGGTAGCGGTACCACAAAAGGGCACCCGAACGCTCGCCGTGGGGGGGCTCTCGGTACCCTACCAGCGTGAGGGGCATGCTGAGCAGCACCGGTCCGAAGACCGCTGTCAAGAACCAGAAGCGGAGGAACGTGCGCACCGGCTCGTAGACGTACTTGTCGAGATAGTAAATGATGCGAGCAAAAAGGTTGTCGGGAGGCCCGTCGTCCAGCTCCTTGAGGGAGAAGTCGAGCATGCGCTCCTCGCGGGTGACACCGGTGTCGGTCTCCTCGTCAAACCGCTTGAATGCGAGAGCAGTGACCACGGCATAGAGCGGGGTCTTGCCCGCGCCGGCTCCAGCGCTGGACGACCCAGACCCGAACCGAGGCGCTCGCACACCCAGCGCTCGCGACAGCCGAGTCGGAGATAGCACACCGGCGCTATTGCGAAATGCAGCATATCCAAACCATGTGCGAGATGCAGGCCGGCTAGCAGGCCTGACAGGCCCCGGGCGCGGCGCCAGTGAACCCACAGCAACCCGGCAATGCCCGGGGCGGGGCGGCCGTATGCCGTGAAAAGCCCTGAAATGGGCGGTTCTGCACGTCGCCTGTGCCATTGGACTAGAGAGCCGTGCTGCGTGCCGTGTCATTTCGGGGCAGAGGCCGCGCAACGTTTGGGAGGGGGTCCCAAGCACGAGCATGGCACGACTGGGACACGTCGAAAGAGCAGAGCAGCAGGAGAGTCGAACTGTTTTGCGCAGGAACCTCGTTCCGCGTGCTCAATTCCGGAAGCGTTGCCGTCGGTCGAGCTGTTCGTGCGGCTGCCACAGTGTACGTCGTCAAGGCCAGCTTTGTAAGTTGCCTTCCCAACACGATGAGTGACGAGTACGACTATCTGTTCAAAGGTAAGTGCGGAGGAGCCGTAAGGGCAGCGGAGACGGAGCTAATGCAGTTGTGCTGATTGGCGATAGCGGTGTGGGCAAGTCCAACATCCTGGGCCGGTTCACGCGTAACGAGTTCAACCTGGAGTCCAAGTCGACCATCGGGGTGGAGTTCGCGACACGCACGGTGACGGTGGACGATAAGATCATCAAGGCGCAGATCTGGGACACGGCGGGCCAGGAGCGGTACCGGGCGATCACAAGCGCGTACTACCGGGGCGCGGTGGGCGCGCTGCTCATGTACGACATCTCCAAGCCCGAGACGTACGACGACGTGAACCGGTGGCTGACCGAACTGCGCGAGCACGCGGTCCCGGAGATAGTTATCATGCTTGTGGGCAACAAGTGCGACCTCAAGCACCTTCGCGCGGTGTCGACGGACGAGGCCAAGGCGTTTGCCGAGGAGAAGCGCCTGCTGTTCATCGAGACCAGCGCGCTCGACGCGACCAACGTAGAGCTCGCGTTCCAGAATATTTTGACTGAGATCTACCGCCACCACGCCGAGCAGACGACCCTGCAGGCCGACTTTGCGCAAATCAAGCCCAGCGAGGGCCGCACCATCGACTTTAGCCAGCCCGTCGACGACAAGAAGAAGTCCGGCTGCTGCTAGGCCCTGCGGCCGGCTTGGGCGCGCTGGCACGCCTCGCGGATACTAGCTACCTATATAACCTAACACTCTGGTTCCTCTAAATGGTTCCTGGAGCTGGGCCCTGTTGTTCCTGGAGGCTAGGCTCGCTGTTCCTTGAGGCTAGGCTTGCTGTTCCTGGAGGCTAGTCTTGTTCCTGAAGGCCAAGCTTTGTTGTTTCTGGAGGCTGGGCCTTGTGATCGGCCTAGAGCCAGGCTGTGTGATCGGGCCCGTGACCGGGCCGTGATCTGTCCCTGTCCCTGGAGCCTAGGCGTGACCTGTCTCTTACGCCTTGACCTCAAACTCCCCGTCCTCTTCCTCGACCTCTCCGCCCTCCTTGCGCATGTCCTCGAGGACCTTCTTGTAATCGACGCGCGTGCGCCTGCGCGGGCCCTCCTCGACGTCGACCTCGGACAGCTCGGCGAGGTCGTCGTCAGCGTCGTCTACAAAGTCCTCGTCCTCCTCGTCCTCCTCGTCGATTTCGCTCTCGTCCTCCTCATCATCCTCACTGTCGGGTGGCACTTCTTCGTACTTGGCGCGGCCGCGCTTGGGCCGGCCATTGGCCTCCTTGGCGTCTTTGGCCTCCTTGGCGTCTTTGGCCTCCTTGGCGTCTTTTGCCTCCTTGGCCTCCTTGGCGTCTTTGGCCTCCTTGGCCTCCTTGGTCTTTTCCTCCTTGGCGGCAGTGGCCTTGGGCTCCTCAGCAGGCTCCGCCGCAGACTCGTCTGCCTCCACTACCTCAGCAGCCGTCACGGTCTCGCCGTCCTGGTCAGCCACCGCCTCTGTGGCAGCCACCACCTCCGGCTCGTCTTCGGTGGGGGCTGCAGGCGCAACCTCCTCAGCAACGGGGATCGGCTCGGGCTCCACAACCGTGACGGACTCCACGGCGTCGCCAGTGGCAGGATCCGCGACAATTGTGGCCTCCACCGCCGTGTCGGGCTTGGCCGTCTTGCTGGCGGGCTCGTCGCCGTGCGTCGTCTCGTCGTTCGCGCGTTTTAGACTCTCTGACATTGATGATGACGAAATCGTCATCTGTCAATGCTGACTGCGGGATCGCTGGCCAGCCTGGTGAACGGGCCGCTCAGCGTGATGCTGGGTGACGGCCGCGAGATCGCCGGCACATTATTGGCGTTCGACAGCTACATGAACCTGGTGGTTTCGCAGGCGCAGGAGTCGCGCCGCACGCGCGCGGGCGACACCGAGACCAGGTTCCTTCCGCTCGTCATCCTCCGAGGAAGCCAGGTTGTCTCTGTGCTCGGCGGGTCTCCCGTCGTCGTCTAGCGGCGCCATCTGGGCAAACTGGGCCATTAGCTGGGCCCTGCTGTGCCTGCTGTGCCTGTTGTGCTGCTGCACCTTGCTGGGCTTTCTAGCACTGATCGTCTATTTATTAGTGTTACGACACTGCGCACGTTCTACCTGCACGGCCTCGACGTCTATGTAGGACCAGCACACCGTTATCCGGTACCACCAGGTATTCACAGCGCGGCCGCCACAGCGCCACACATCGCATGACTAATGCGCGGCCAAGAGTCTCTTGTACAGGTTCGGGCCAATGCCATGGTACAGCCCCAAGTAGTTCATAATGTATATACCAACATGGGAATATCATGGACCACAGCGGTGTCGACGTCGGAACGGAGAAACCCAAGGTGAAAATCACCCTCAATGGCAAGCACAGCTCCTGGGTGACGCGACCTTGGTAGCCCCTACATAGCCCATCATACCTACACCCATCGTGGCATTGGGGCTACCATCTCAGCTACCAACCATACAGTGCCTCGCCGGCATTTGTCGCCAAAGTTCTCGGCGCCGATGTCCAGCTGAATGATCTTGACTGACAGGTGGAGAGAGAAGTTGCCCGTGTATGCTTCGCGTGGTGTGCTGCAGAGTGCCTGGTCCCGTTTGGACGCACGGATATAACCGACCACATTTGCCCGTCGGAACCATTGCGTGCATCATTCGCTCACAGAAGCCCTGACCTCATGGAGTTATTCAAGCCTACATGATGCTTCGTCGAGGAGGGGAGGCGACATCAGGGCAGCGCAGTAAGAGAAACTAAACGACTAAACGAGTCTACCTGCAGGCCGTGCGGGGTGCAAGGTATAGCAAGCGATATGCAGCAGTCTGATCTCGCACTTAGCGCAATATCGTATGTAGCAACGATAGGGTGGCCAGTCCGCTCCGGTAAACACACTAGACTTTGCCAGCAGAACCGCCGCACTCTGCACCAGGAACAGCGTGAAGCAACTCCGTTGGATAGTGTGGGACGGCAAGACACAGCAGATTGTGGGTCCTGCGCCGTGCGATGCTCAGCTACAGGCCCCCACGCGCCATCAGCACAATCGAGTGCTGCGTCCTATAGGATTCAATGACAAAAGTCTTGGGCTGCGCTGTGGTCCGCGCAGGACTGACTGCGCTACATGTAACATACCCTGATCTGGCACCGGGCCGGTAGTCCCGCGCTGTCCGAGGACACCGCATCCGCCCCTCACCAGAACCGGTAACGGCCAAGCTCTGCCGTCTGCGTCTCCTGCCTGGTGACGTCATGCGTAAGCGGACTGCAGGCCACTTTTGGCTGTAGCACGGCCGGCGGTGCTGCACTCGCAGCAATAACGTGCTTGTGTCCCCACGGCTGCATCCGCCGCCATGCCAGCCGCGCTGCGGATCTACTATCTTGCTCCTGCCGGTCGCGCTGCCGACGCTGCTTGCCGTCCGTCTGACTCATCGTAGTCCCGGCAACTTTGCTGACAAGTGCCAGCGAAGTCTCAGTTCTCAGATTTGTGTGCTTTTACAAAATTTTTCCAACACCCAGCCTGACAGCACCCCTACCCCTGCCAAGTTGGAACGGAGACGAGAGTCTTTGAGGAACTTATTGCGAACAACAGACCGCCAAAAAACAGTATAGCGGTTTCTTGTTGCATTTGCAGAGTGAAAAGCTTGGACACTCGGCGCTGTACATTTTTGGGGTTGCTTCTTTACCCGCTCGCCGGTTCAGCACACAGTCGTGGATCTTCTTTTGGACCGTGTTTGGACTCAGTGCGTTGCTGCCGTTCTCCGCTCGTTGGTATTTATTTATTGCAGCATCTAATTGAACCCTCCCCGACGCATGGTGAGTATGGCCACAGCTTCGCATAGCCACATGCCCGATCTGTCTGCCTCTCTGAACGAGAGCCGCTCCTGCGCGCCGCTCTCCGACCTTTGGAATCTGCCCCAAAGCAAGCTCTTCCCGGGAATTGTTGCCCCGGCCGGGTCCTCCATGTCGGCTGCGCCCGCCGGGACAGCCGCGGGGGCGT
>JAJMGW010000066.1:0-33034 GCA_030582755.1 Wickerhamiella galacta | reverse complement strand
ACAGCCCCAGCCCCAACCTGGCGCCGCCGTCGCTGTCGGACTCGGATAGCTGGTCGGGCCGGCTAACGGTGCCGCGGCACCTGTCGCCGTACCGCTCGGTCAGTCCGCAGGCCCAGGACCGCAAGACCAGCAGCGTCTACGACATGGCGTTCGTGGGGCCTGCGCCGCCCGTCAACAACAGCTACCGGATGTCGCAGTACGACCTCAAGTCGTCGCACATCATGCCGCATCTCGGCGAGAACGCCGCGTCGCTGATGCCGCGCATCAAGACCATCGAGCTGTACCGCAAGAACGCCCGCAAGTACAAGGACCCCGAGGTCGACTACCAGCTGGCCCAGTACATGTTCCAGACGGCGCTGCTCAAGAGCGACGTCGAGGACCCAAACACCAAGGAGGCGCAGGAGGAGGCCAAGGTCAAGCGCAATTTGCTCAAGGAGGCCCTGGCCATTCTGCGCCGCCTGTCCGACCGCAGCTACGCGGACGCCCAGTACCTCCTGGGCGACATCTACTCTACAGAGGCGGTGGACGGCAAAAAGGACCTGAAGCAGTCGTTCCACTACTTTTACCTGGCGGCCAAGCACGGCCACGCCGAGTCTGCCTACCGGGCGGCTCTGTGCTACCAGGAAGGCTGGGGCACCTCGCGCGACGCACAAAAGGCGCTCCAGTTGTACAAGACGGCGGCAGCCAAGAACCAGCCCGGCGCCCTGTTCCGGCTCGGCATATTCTACTTTTATGGCCACTTTGGCATTTCTGACAACACTAATAATCGGCAGGCCGGGATCAAGTGGCTGACCCGCGCCGTCAACGCCGCCAACGAGATGTACAACAAGGCCCCGTACGAGCTTGCCAAAATCTACGAGGTCGGCTACAAAGACATCGTATTCCCTGATCTTGCATACGCGGTAAAGCTGTACGTGCGCTCGGCAGAGCTCAAGTACATCCCTGCCGCAGCCAAGCTCGGCCGCGCGTTCGAGTACGGCGAGCTGGGATGCCCCCAGGATGCGTCCCTGAGCATACACTACTTTACAATTGCGGCCCTGGGCAACGATCCTACCGCGCAGCTATCCATGTGCGCATGGTACATGGTGGGCGCCGGCACGCATTTCCCCCGCAACGAGGATGAGGCTTATGAGTGGGCGCTCCGATCCGCCCTCAATGGCTTGCCTAAGGCGCAGTACACTGTGGGGTTCTTCCTCGAAAACGGCATCGGCTGTGATCGCGATATCCGCGAGTCCACCACATGGTATCGCAAGGCCGCCGCCAACGGCTCCGACCTGGCCATCAAGCGGCTCGAGAAGCGCGGCGGCGGCGAGGAGAAGCCCGAAAAAAGCTGCCTTGTCATGTAAAAGTATATATTGTATTTAGCCTAAGTTCAGCTTAGCGTCATTCGCGACGGCTGCCCGGTTAGTCTTGGTCTAGCCGCGCGTGGTGTTGGTGGTGCTGTTCGTGTTGAGGCCCCCTGTGGACATGTTACCGAAGCTCACACACTGGCGCAGACCACTAGCCGAGCCCTGCTCAACAAACTCGGGCTGAATAGTGATCGAGGGAATGTCGTGGTTGGCAAAGCACTTTTGAATCGCCTTGGCCAGTTCGGGAAAGTCCGCTGGCGGCAGGTCTACAGACACATGCAGAGTGGCGACCACACTGTTCTCGTTGAGCTGCCAGATGTGGAGGTCGTGGATATCGACCACGCCGGGCAACCCCTCGACGTCCTCGCGGACCTCCGTAGCGTTGATCGACGAGGGTGTCGCCTGCAGCAGGACACGGCCAGCGCGCTTGCATAGTGGCATCGCGGAAGAGAAGATGATACACGCTATGACAAGCGAAATGGCCGGGTCCGCATACATTTTCCAAGAAAAGTCCGTCTTCCAGATGAACAAGGCCGTGGCTATGACGCCGATATTGCCCAGAGCGTCGCCGAGAACATGCAGCCACACACCCTCCATGTTCATGGACCGGTTGGACTTTGATTTACCACCGCCATGGCTGTGCCCATGGTCGTGTTCGGGGGTGGAACTCGGCGATTCCTCGGGGTGCGCGAGGTCACGGGCATCCATGCCAGCGGTGCCGTAGTTGCGCGACCGCTGAAGCAGACGGTTCTCCTCGCGCTCTACTGCCGCGGCGGGCAGCAGCAGCTCAGACCCATCGCTGTTGTCGTCGCGCTGCTGCTCCTCGTCATGGCTTTGGCCGTGGCTGTGTCCGTGCTCATGCTCGTGGAACAGGAGAAGGCCCAGGATGTTAGAGAGGAGTCCGAGCGTGCCCACTATGAGAATCAGCTTCGGGTTCGTCACCTCGGGCACCTCCACGAAGCGCTGGATCGCCTCGAGAGCAATTGTCACGCACAGCGCGAGCAGAAACACGCCATTGACGAGCGCGCCGAGGATCTCGGCTCGCTGGAGGCCATATGTGTATGTGGCCGAGGAGCCGGATTTGGCCACCTGCACGGCCCATAGAGCTACTACCAGGGACAGGATATCGTTGAACATATGGAACGAGTCGGCGACCAGGGCCAGCGAGTGGACCGTGTAGCCCGATATGAGCTCTAGTAGGAAGAATGCCGTGTCTACGACAAGCAGAATCCTGATCCGCGTCTTTTTGTCCATCGTACCGAGAAACCTGGCCGGTTGTCTGGTGACTAAGTCTGCCTTGATGGGGAAAGAGAGAAGAGGGGTGAGAGCCCGAAAGAGAAGGTTTCCGGAAGCGTATGCTAGGACATAGTATCGTATGATAGTAGTATATGGTACACATATTGAAGCCGGTTTAGATCCGGATAGAATGCTGGATTGCCGCTTACAGTGGTCAGATGCAGCCCAAGTATATCGTATGAGCGTGCGACAGTGGTGCAGCCATGTGCGGCAGTGTGCAGCAGTTAGATTTGGATCCCAGGTTAGGATTTCCTGGCGTCACTGCACTTTGCGGCAGCCGCAGTAGCACAGAAGTGTAGACCTGTGTGAGAAAGTGGCAGCAATAGTGCAAAGTACAGACACCACGGCACACCCCAGCACACCCCAGCGCACCTCAGCACACCCCAGCACCCCGGCACACATTAGGACATATTAGGCATATTAGGACACATAGATCCGGTTTTAGATGCGGCATTGCATGGCGTCTCTTCGCCGCAGCTCGCGCTGCAGCTCTAGATAGCCCGCCAGCGTCCGCGCCGACGCCCGCGACCCCGGCCCCGGCCACGTCCGCCGCGGCCGGTGGCTGTGGGGCCTACGGGACCCGTGGGCCGTACAAGGCCCCGACGCTCGGCCTCCAGGACCTGCCATCGGCCCTGGATCGTCTTGAGCCCCGCAAGCACGGCGTCCACGCGCGCCTGCCACTCGGTAGGGTCGTCGAACGGCACCGCGCCCAGCTGCTCGACCGCCGCCAGGGTGCTGGCTAGCGTCTCGTCCATAACAACGTCCTTCATGGGGGGGACCGTTCCCCGGCGCACGCGCTGGGTCTGCGGCGGCTCCGCGGGCGCAGGAGAGTCCGTCCCGCGCTCGGCCTCGGGCTCTGGGTCCCCCTCCGGTGCTGGCTCCGGCTCGGCCTGCCACGCCTCAGCAGAGGGCTCGCGCTCAGCCACTCTGAACGTCTGGTACGGGCGGTACGTGCTGGTGGGGACCGGCCCAAACGACGCCGCGTAGGGGGTGTCTGAGAACTCGTCCTGGTCCGTCATGGCGCCTGCGGGAGATGGTCGCGGTGGCAGCAATCGGGCGGGCAGCACTGGCTCTCTGCGGTAGCGAGGACTGCTTGTGACGTCACTCAGAACCCACCTGGCGATCTTGTGAAAGATTACGTCAAACGATCGAGCAGATCTGGCGGCGGTTGATGCAATGAACCGGAAAGTGGAATACGTGCTTGGGCTCGCACAGCCGCCGACAGGGCATAGCCTGGGCATCAACGCGCTCGTGTACAACCCGGATCTCGCGCTGGGGACGCCGCCGGGGATCATGTTCTCGGGGGGCAGCGACGGCAGGGTCAACGCGTGGGGCGCCGTGGGCGAGCAGACCGTGGCGGTCGCCGCGCGCGACATCCACACCAACTGGGTCAACGATCTGCTGCGCGTCGATGGTAGGGTGATTTCGTGCTCGTCCGACACCACCGTCAAGCTGTGGGACCCGTGCGAGAACCGGGTCAACCTTGTGGGCCACCACACCGACTACGTCAAGTGCCTGGCCAGCTACTCGCCGCACGCGCCCACCTACATTGTCTCGGGTGGGCTTGATGGTCACATTCTCGGGTGGGACCCGGCAGTGGCCGACGGCGCTAAGCTGTTTGACTATACGATCGACGGCGATAAGGGCTCTGTGTACTCGCTCGCGTGCTCCCTGGACTCTAGTTTCGCCAGCGGCTCGCAGGGCGTCATTGCCTCGGGAAGCCCCGACTCGCTGGTCCGGCTGTGGGACCCCCGCGTCGGCTCCTCTGTGGCCTCTCTGTCGGGCCACACCGACAACATTCGCGCGCTGCTGATCCGCGGCAACTGGCTGCTATCGGCGTCCTCTGACTCCACCATCAAGCAGTGGGACCTCATGACGGGGCGCCTGTTCCACACCTACACCATGCACAGAGACGCGGTGTGGTCGCTGTACTCGGACACTGCCGACCTGTCCCAGTTCTACTCTGGCGATCGCCAGGGCCTTGTCTTCAAAACCCGCGAGCGGATGGGCTCAATTCCAGTATGTGCGGAACTCCGCGGTATCAACAGCATCGTGGTTGCCCATCACAACACGCTGTGGACGGCCACCTCCGACCGCCAGCTCGACAAGTGGCCTAACCCGGACAATTGGGACGCCGCGGCGAGTGAAGCTGATGTCGCCGACATGGGCGCAGTTAGCCAGCCCATCGAGATCATCAAGGGTAATAAGTGCCTGATCGGCCATCGCGTGCTCAACGACAAGCGCAGAGTCCTCGTGTGTATGTCTGACGGCGAGGTGTGCCTCGTCGACCTCATTCGCGGAGGGCGTCTGCCGGATGTCATCGAGCCTATAGATCTCGTCCGCGATGTGGGCGAGCAGCTCGACAGTCGCGCCAGGGCTGTCAACACGCAGGACGTGCTGGACAACTGGTGCCAGGTATTTCTCAAAGCGGGGCAGCTCAGCATCACGCTGGACGAGCGGTCCTACGCCAGTACGGAGGTCTATGCCGACGAACTCGCGGCGACCACCGGACTGGATCTCGGCCAGCTAGACGACGAAAAGCGCGTCAACGTCGGTAAGTGGGTACTGAGAAACCTTCTCAAAAACTTTTATACGGTTGAGGCTGACAAGTACGAGCAGGTTGCGGAGAAGCGGTCCGAGAAAAGCCTCCCAGACCCAGAAGACGAGCCGCAGGATCTGGACGCTGACAAGGAAAAAGAGAAAGAAACCAAGGACAAGCCGCGCTTCATGAGCCGGCTCTTTGGGCTGAGAAAGTCCAAAGGCACGGACCCGGAACCACCAGCGGCGGCCGATGATGGTGCTAGCAAGCCCAAGGACAAGGAGGAGCCTCCGCCTCCCTACTACAGCGAAGTATTCGATGCGGTAGTTGCCGACGGCAGCCTGGCCGCACATGATCTCCCCGATGTTACCATGGCCCAGGACACCCGTTTTCTCATCAACGAGTCGGTGCCGGGCGCGGGCGCCCCCACTAATATTTTCGAAGCCCCGATAGGAGATCTGGGCCACCCCGAGGTCGTGCGCCAACTCGAGCAACAGCTTCCCGGCTGGGTCGGCGACCTGCTCCTGCGAGGCAGGGCCCACGTGCGCACGCCGACCCGTGTCAGTTTCAATGTCGTGCCCCTCGCAGGATCGCCGGGGGTCACCAACGGCAAAACCCGCCTCATGGCGCACCCACTGCTCCGGTCGCGGAAAATAATGAGCTACATCATCGGCCAGCTCAAAAATAACGGCGACGTGGCGCCCGAGCTAGCCGATCTCCCGCAGGATCAGGTCCTGGAGCTGTTCTGCCAGGACCGGCCGCTGGACCCATCAACTTCACTGTCCACCATCCGCACGCATTACTGGCGAAGCGGCGGAGACGTTGTTATCAACTACAAACTTAGAGCGTAATTAAATAAAAGCTGAGCTATGCATCTGGCAATATTGGGCAGTCGATGACTGACTGCTGGTGGTGGGGGGAGCACACTTATCCAGGGCTCTAAACCCAACCCTCTAAACTCAACCCTCTCGGCCAATTGGGCCTACGGGTCCGGCAGCATCCCCGTCTCGAGCTGCTCCTCTGCATAGCGCGGCGCATAAAGATTTCTGTACAGCCCGTAGATCCCTGCGGCAAACGCAAGCAGCGAGAGCACCCACACCGTCTGCAGATGCCCACTAGACATGAGTTCAAACACGGACGCTACCGTCGCCAGCAGGGTCAACAGCAGCCCCAGTGCAAAGCCGGTCTCAACCAGGTACCGAACAGGCATTATGTGATGGTGGTGCCGGGTTCTTTCTTTGCCAGCTGACAAACACGTCAAAACTAGTTTATCACAAGTCTCATGGACAGCGAAAAAGAAACCACCAAGCTGTGGCGGGTCTACCGGACGATCAAGGAGCTTGTGCGGGACCGCGGCTACAACGTGGGGCAGGCGGAGATTGAGATCTCGCTGGACGAGTTCAAAAACCAATTCTGTGCCCAGGACGGAAGTGTCGTGCGCGGGAAAATGAACTTCCAGGCCGTGCCCACTCCGGAGACCCTCGAGAAGTTCCCGACGATGGGAAACCTGTGGGTGAACTTTTGCGATGAGGCCAGCGTGGGTGTCAAGACCATGCGCGAGTTCGTGATCCTCGTGGCCAGCAAGAACTTTAGCAACGCGCTGTTCATCTACCAGACCAACATCACGCCGTCGGCATCGCGCCTAATCCCATCGGTTGCCCCAGCCACCATCGAGACGTTCCAGGAGAACGAGCTGGTTGTAAACATCACAAAACACATTCTGGTTCCAAAGCACCTACTGCTGTCGGACGCCGAGAAAAAGGAGCTGCTGCAGCTGTACCGGCTCAAGGAGAGCCAGCTCCCACGTATCCAGCGCGAGGACCCTGTCGCCCGCTACCTCGGGCTCAAACGCGGCCAGGTGGTCAAGATCATTCGCCGGTCGGAGACGTCAGGGCGCTATGCCAGCTACCGGATCTGCCTGTGATCCAAACCGGCTTGGTGTTCAACCGGGTTCAACTCTGCACGTTTTAGGGGGCAAATGCTCCGCGAATGCTCCGGCAAATTCCCCGGAATATGCTCTGGTAACTGCTCCGGCAAATGCCCCGGAAAATGCTCCGGCAATGCTTGTATCACGAAAGCGCATCAACGACACCAGTGGAAAACGCATCAGCGCTCGCCACACCGCTCGCCACACCGCTCGCCACACCGCCCGCCACGCTGTGTCAAATTGGAAAGTGACCTAATTGTATCTCGCATGTTAGACGACAGGCCACGAGGATCTCTGGACTGCATTAATTATCCTTTCAATATTTTAGCCGTCATCAGATCACCCTACAATATTGCTCCTCTGTCCTTGCCCCACTTGTTTCTGTTCGCCATAGCCTAGTTCCTTACCCTTCTCCACCAGCTTGGTTGGAAGTCCTGAGATGTTCCAAAATGGCCACGTGAGCTGGTTGTATACCTGCAACACAATCCAAGTCGAGGAAGCGCCATCAGTCCCGGCTTTCCGACCAACCCTCCCTCCGACCAACCACCCTCTGGCACTCCACGGATTTGCCGCTGTATTTCGCAACCCCCTCTCGTGGCCACAACCGCGGGCTAAGGGCCTCTCGGACATTAAGCGATTATGCAGCCGCTCGCGCCTTGCCCACGGCAGCACGTGAATTTTTCCCTAATAGGAATACTTAGTTACCTAATCTGCACAACAGACAATAGAATGGAAAGCGAGCCATTATTATACAAGGCGGAGGTGCGCAAGACGAGGAACTGGTGCATTCGCATCGTCGTAGGCTGTGTAGCGATTGTCATCGCGGCCGCCATGGTCGGATTCGCCCTCGTGCAGTCCAAGCGACAAATTGCCCCATTGGCTCGCGTAAACACCCTCGCCGAGAGCGACCGTCTCAGTTTCGACAAAACGAACCGTATTATTGTCATGGGCGATGTTCATGGCATGCACCACGAGATGCTCGATCTGCTCGATAAATTGGACTTCCAAGCCGGCAGGGATCGCCTCGTTCTCACCGGCGACTTCATTACCAAAGGAACCGACAGCTTAGGCGTCATTGACTCGGCCATCGAGTACGGAGCGGCGTGCGTGCGCGGTAACCACGAGGATGAGATTCTGCGGTTGTATGTCGAGCACAACAAGCTGATGGATCTGCGAACCTACCCTCCGCATGCATCCAAGACTACGGAAACCTATGGCCAAGCTATCACCGCTACACTGAAGCCCAGTTTCGGGCCATCTGGTATGGAGGACATCGAGAATCCGTCCAATACGAACCTGCCTCAAGTGACGGGGACCGACCACCAGACCCGGTTTGCTACAAACGACGACCTGGGGCAGTTAGAAAAGGGGGAGCGTGACATGAAACTTGTCAAGCAGCTCAAACCACACCACATCAAGTACCTCGAGAGCTGCCCCTGCATTTTGAAACTCGGCCAGATCAGCGAAAACGGCGAGGAGGCAGTGGTTGTGCATGGAGGGCTTGAGTGGTACATCCATGAGCTCGAAGAGCAACGCCCCGAGGTAGTCATGCGGATTCGGAACCTTCTGGCGCCCAACTGGCGCACGCCCGCCGAGAGGGCTGACGGCAAACCCTGGTTCAAGATGTGGAACATCGAGCAGGAGAGTCAGCCCAGCGAGCTGCGCACAGAAATCGTCTACGGCCACGCAGCATCCATGGGCCTCCAGCTACACGACTACTCCAAGGGCCTCGACACAAAGTGCTCCAGGGGCAAGAAGCTGTCTGCCATGGTCTTCGATTTCGACTCCCACGGCCAGTTCCGCCAGAAGCTTCACCAAGTCAAGTGCTGAGCCCACTGTCATCAGACGATGGGGCCTTCTTTATAAATAACGTCTATATACGACATATAGCATTTGCATCAAAGCCACTTGGACATGTAGGGGCCATCCAACTCGTAGCCCAGCTTTGCATAGTAGTTGCGCACCCCGACACCGGAGATCACTGCAATCTTTTTGGACCCGTGCTCCTCTCGGGCAATGCGCTCTGCCTCTTCCATGAGGAGAGTTCCAAAGCCCTGATGCTGGAACTTGCGCGGGTCCCGAGAGTGCAGCGGAACCACACTCCCATAAACATGCAATTCGCGAACCAGTGATGTGCGTTGTCCCACAAACTCAGGGCGATATGTCGTCTTGTCAGAGCACAGCCGCAGTCGCAACAGGCCCACTAGGATGTCCTGCTTAGGGTCCTCGTACGATAAAAACGTCTCCCAGCCCCCGTTGGCCACATAGTCTCGTCGCACAAGCTCCACTTGATCCGGCTGCACCTTGTGGTGAACTTCCTGGATGCCAACCTCGCGAGTGCGGACGTCGCGGCATTTTGTGCCAAAGTCCTTCATGCGGGCCAGCGCTAGCTCACGCAGGTTTCCGTTTTCCACGCCCGACGTGACTAGCGGCATAGGGATATCCCGCTGTACACGGTAAATCCGGGTCCACGGTGGCACAAGCGCCAAGATCCGGGCGACGAGGTCAATGAGGGCAGACGGGTTATAGCTCTGGTACCTGTCCTGCTTCCACAGCTCATAAAGGCCCGTTCCGCGAATGACCAGCGTGGGATAAATTTTCAGACCATCCGTGCGAAACGCTGGATTCTCAAAGTACTCCCGGAACTGCTCTATGTCGCGCTCCATACCCATGTTGGGGAGATCCGGCATCATATGGCTGACCACCTTGTAGCCAGCGTCCTTGGCAAGAGCAAACGTGTGGCAAACAGCCTTGACCGTGTGGCCACGGTTTGTATCGCGGGCTACGTCCTCATACACAGACTGCACGCCTATTTCGAGTCGCGTGCAGCCATAGCGCAGCATGTCGTCGAGCTGACTTTCTGTGCAGTAGTCGGGCCGCGTCTCGATAGTTATGCCCACGCATTTCGTACTCGACTGCTGTCCGTACGTAACTGCCTCATCAACGTCCGCAGTGACGTGACCCGACAGCGCGTTGTGCAAGTTGGCGATGAAACTCTCCCTATACGCTGGGTCCAGCGACATGAACGTTCCACCCATAATGATATACTCGACCTTGTCTATCGAGTGCCCAAGCTGTCTCAGCTGCTCTACACGACCCCGAGCCTGCTCGTACGGGTCATAACGGGCCCGGATGGCGCGCATCGACGTGGGCTCGTAACCGGTGTAGCTTTGCGTCGAGTACTCAAAATCGCTGTCGGGGCCACCCGGGCAGTACACACAGATGTTGCCGGTATAGGCAATGTGAGGGCACCTGTGCGGTTTGCACATCACTGCGACCACTGCAATTCCAGATGCTGTACGCACCGGCTTGGCTCGCAGCTTTGGCAGCAACTGCTTCTTGTACATTTCAGGAATGGCATTGATGATATCCGTCAGGCGCGGCTGCGCCGATAGTTTGTGCTTCTTGGAAAACCGCCCAACCAGAGCATTAAGGTTCACGTCCTTGCTTTCTTTGACAGATTTGACGAGTTCTACGGAAATTTCGCTGCAGCAACGCAAAAAGCGCTCTTTCTCGGGCACCGCCTGTTGCTTCTTCATGCTACACGTCAGTCGGGTCTCGTGAGCCGCAGGTCTTTGAACCCGTGAAAAGTGAAAATAATTTAAGATCTAAAAAACCAAAACCCCGCCTTGGTCATCTACCTCGGATTCTCACTAATCACCTGTCAAACCACGTTGGCAACCATAACAGTGGCCAGACATGGGCAAAAACAAGCATAAGAAAAAGTCCACGCAAGGTTCACGTGGAGCGCGTAGTGGCCCTTCTAAATCCATGCCCAGCAGCTCTGCAGTGGCTGCTGGCAGCCCCAATGTTGCTGCCCCAGATTCGCCAGTCGTTCCTGAAAGCGCTGCCACAGGACGAGTGACTGCCGAACCGCAGGACAAGGATCCATATGTCCTGGTGACTAGTGATAATAGTGAGAAATTGGACGCGTTGGCCACTGACAGCTCCACGTCTAACCCGCAACCAAGTATCGCTTGCAGTGGTGCCGAGCATTTATCTTCTGATTTGGAGTCTACAGTTGCAGAAACTACCACTCCACAGGATCAGTCTACCGGCACCACAGTAGATTCTGAACCCTCCGCCACTCATGAGAGCCTGAGTGGTTCCGACCGATCCCTGGCGTCTGAGACGACCAATGCTTTTGGGGAGGCTCAAAAAGCTGCAAGTACCAAAACTGAAAACGTAGACGGCCGTGAAGATGTTGAATCACAAGAAACCACTGAGGTTTCTATTCTAGCTCCCGAGATCACCTCCCAACCACACGACGTCGACAACACCATCAAGGTGGGTGCGTCAGAGGGAGGTTCGTTTTTTGTTGATCTAGCGCCACAAGAGCAATCTAGCATCTCAGCCGATACAGTGGGCCTTGGTGATGCTGAGCGAGACACTGTTGGGTCTGACAACGTCACCTCTGAGGTGACCTCTGGTTTGGCACAGCCTTGGGACAACGATAACCACGGAGATGCTGCACCCTTGGACCGGTTGGCTGAAAATGCTGCAGCCACTGGCAGTCTGGCCAATGAGGTGTCACATGTCGAGGAAGATGTTGCGATATTTGACAAGCTAAGCCAGGGACCAACCAGAGCAGCAGGGCCAACCAGAGCAGCAGATCAAGACGAACAAGCTGCAATATTTGATACTTTGGGTGAGAAACAGGCAGTTTCTAGTGAAACTTTCACTGATGATATGCTAGGTGAAGGTACTGCAACCAGCCGAGTACAGGACCCGAACACCGCTCTCGGTACTTTGGGCGACCCTGCTGCTGGCACCACTGCCGAAACGCAGGATGACGACGCCACTGCGTTTGGTGCTCTGGGCAGTACCACTACAGCACAGGATGACGACGCCACTGTGTTTGATACTCTGGGTAGTATCACTGCGGCACAGGATGACGATGCTGCTGTGTTGGATACTCTGGGAAGTACCACTGAGGCACAGGATGACGACGCTGCTGTGTTTGATACTCTGGGTAGTACCACTGCGGCACAGGATGACGATGCTGCTGGGTTGGATACTCTGGGAAGTACCACTGAGGCACAGGATGACGACGCTGCTGTGTTTGATACTCTGGGTAGTACCACTGCGGCACAGGATGACGATGCTGCTGGGTTGGATACTCTGGGAAGTACCACTGAGGCACAGGATGACGACGCTGCTGTGTTTGATACTCTGGGTAGTACCACTGCGGCACAGGATGACGATGCTGCTGGGTTGGATACTCTGGGAAGTACCACTGAGGCACAGGATGACGACGCTGCTGTGTTTGATACTCTGGGTAGTACCACTGCGGCACAGGATGACGATGCTGCTGGGTTGGATACTCTGGGAAGTACCACTGAGGCACAGGATGACGACGCTGCTGTGTTTGATACTCTGGGTAGTACCACTGCGGCACAGGATGACGATGCTGCTGTGTTGGATACTCTGGGAAGTACCACTGCGGCACAGGATGACGACGCTGCTGTGTTTGATACTCTGGGTAGTACCACTGCGGTACAGGATGACGACGCTGCTGTATTTGATAGTTTGGGCGATACCGCCGGTAAAGTGCAGGATGGCGATGCTGCTGTGTTTGATACTCTGGGGCGAATTGGCACGACCGATGTGTACACAAAAGCCGCAGACGATGATGCTGCAATATTTGATACTCTGGGGCTGGATCCCACTACCGATGTGTCCGAAAAGAATCTGCATGATAATGATGCTGCGACTCCGGCTACGAGAGGGGCAGATGGTGATGCCGCGATATTCGATAGTGTACCTGACAACAAACCCCAAGGGCGCGCAAAAATTGAACTCAGTCTTGATAACGACTTTCTCGACGACGACGAAGATGTCCTGGATGAAGAACCTGACACTTCGACCAACGTTCATAGGTTGTCCTTTTTGGCAAATGATGACGAACTTTTGTCTGATGATGAATTGCTCTCAGATGAGATCTTGCCGCTATCTGATGATACGCCACTATCTAACCTGTCTAAACAACCAGTTACAGAAGGATCGGACCAGTTGGCTTCAAAAAGACTGCGTCCAGCCCCAAGT
Organism: Wickerhamiella galacta; assembly: GCA_030582755.1. Lineage (NCBI taxonomy): Eukaryota > Fungi > Ascomycota > Dipodascomycetes > Dipodascales > Trichomonascaceae > Wickerhamiella > Wickerhamiella galacta. The sequence goes on along the minus strand of JAJMGW010000066.1, from coordinate 19,878 downwards.
TTAGCATCTTTCCACACGGACAAAAGCGGTTTTGACTTACCGACGGAGATTTTACCCAAGCGGCGAGTAGCCAGGTCTGTGGAGCCATTGAAACCGCCCAATGTCACTGTGCCAAGCCCTTCCCTCGAAATCCGGCTAGGTGCCTCTTCCGTGCCGCCTTCTTTAGTTCCTGCGAACCCGTATGCGCCTAGCAAAGAAGTGGCACAACCAGGTAGGCCGAATCCTTACGCTCCTAGTGCGAAGTCCACGCTCCCAACTGGCCCAGCAAAGGGAAATGTGAATCGGTATACGCCAATTTCTCGGGAAAACGTAGGCCCACAGCATCATTCTGGCGCCGTTCCATTTCGCAGCGCATCTCAGCCCGTACCCCCACTAGCTGCAAATACTGAAGCAGCAGCTCTGCACACTGCTGCGCCAGTTCCCGGTCCTCCAGGCTCGGTTCCAGGTCCTCTTGGCTCAGTTCCCGGTCCTCCTGGCTCAGTTCCCGGTCCTCCTGGCTCAGTTCCCGGTCCTCCTGGCTCAGTTCCCGGTCCTCCTGGCTCAGTGCCCGGTCCTCCTGGCTCAGTTCCCGGTCCTCCTGGCTCAGTTCCCGGTCCTCCTAGCTCAGTCCCCGGTCCTCCTGGCTCAGTTCCCGGTCCTCCTAGCTCAGTCCCTGCCTCATCCTTGCCTCCAAAAGGAGCTAAAAAGTTTACTCGGCCACATAACCCGGATCCATTCGGATTTCCTGATTTGCCGCAGTCTCGGCCTGCTCGTTCGCGGCCAGCTCCAGCTCCGTCGCGGCCAACTCCAGTTTCGTCACGGCCAAAGTCTGACCCACCCAAGCCTGATCCAGTACCGCCACCACCGTCAAGATATTCGCATACTGCTGCGACCCCACCTGTGCTTCCAACTAATGCCCAAAGCCATAGATTTCAAGCGTCGGTGACGTCAGAATTGAAAACTGGTGTAGAAGAGCGCCTTCTTGACGAGCAATTGACAGCGTCAGAGCTACCCCAACCTGAACAAGACTTTGTTGACCCAGAGGATCTTGTCTACACTGGCAATTCTTTCACGGCAGATACTCGAAGCACCAGGGTAGAAGAAATTGTGCCGTTACCTCAAAACCCTGTGGCGCCCGCCGTACCGTTGGCGCGCAGTTCGTTTCGACCTGCCGAGGCCCTTGGTGCAAGAACAGCAAGCACCTCACCTCTGTCTAATGTTGCATCGAGAGCCATGAGTCCTGCGCACGCCGCCAAACCTGCGGTTAACCCGTACGCGCCAAAACAAACACTGCAAGAGAAGCCAGGACAGAATCCTTACGCACCTACATCCTACGCTGGTTCTTCAACCGAAGGAAATGCGGCGGCGTCAGTATACCCTAGCTATGAAGAGGGATTCAGTCTCTCGCGTCCGCCGTCTGAGCTGTTACATGGCATTAATGCACCGCAGCCTAGTCCGACACCTCCTAGTCAGCCTTTTTCAGCGGACCCAAGCCCCCGTAGGACGGTCACCCAGAAATATGCCCAAACTTCTAGGGAGTTCGCAGAAACTAGTCAGGCCAGGGCTGTTACGCTATTTGAAGATTCTTTGAAGCGGCAGGCGCCACTTTTCTCTTGGTCGGCAAGCACGTTTGTGACTGTCCTTCCTCCTAAGATATCCTATGGTGTTTCTGTTGTCGACACAGAGGTCAGGGTGCGCCCTTTGAGGAGTTTGTCGCTGCTTGGGACCGATAGTGTGATCTCAAAGTATCCTGGCCCTTTGGTCAGTGCTAAGGGGCCACTTAAGAATAAAAAAAAGGATCTGGAAAAATGGGTCCACGATAAGATTGAGTCAGGTCCCCCTGCCGCTCTCTTGTGGAAACTCTTTGCTATACTTTTGAAGCAGGAAAAACCAGAAACCGAAACTCTGGAGACCAGAAAATTGCTCAATCCAAATTCTACGTCTGATAGTCTGCACCGTCTCAGTTCCGGTGCTGATCTTTTTGCTCGCTCCCAGACACATGCTGCTAAAGGACATAGCCGACAGAGCAGCACCCAGTTAAGCTCCTTGTTTCGCGACTTGGAAGCTGGTAACCGTAACTCAGCACTCCAATCTGCACTTGAAAGTCGTAACTGGGCCCATGCGCTCATAATATCCTATTCTATGGGCCAAGACCACTGGCAGTCCGTAGTCAGCGACTTTGTGAAGGACGAGTTGAGAACTCAGAACTCGGTCTCTAGCGATCAGCTCGCTTTCCTCTACCGAGTCTTCTCGGGAGCAGGTGCAAGTGCAGTAGACGAACTTAAACCTCTCCGATCAACGGGAACAGCAGGACTAAAGACTCACACAGATAACCAAGGACTTGACACAAATCTGCGTTCTTGGGCCAGATACGCTGATCTCGTGCTTGCCAATGAGTCGCCGAATAGTAAGGAAGTGCTTTTGGAGCTTGGTCGTCTGCTTTGTGATCGCGGCATGACCGAGGAAGGTCACTGCTGCGAGATAACTAGCTCCGTTCCTGTGTTTGGTAAACCTGACGGGATCCTACTGCCCGGTACGAGTGATCCATTTGGTCGCAATTTTGATAGCATTTTGCTTGGAGAGATCTTCGAGTATATCTTGTTGCTGCGAGAAGACTTAAGTACCCCATTTCCACACCTCGTATCTTTTAAGGCGAATTTAGCGACCATTTTCTACGATGCGGGATATACTGCCGAAGGGTCCCGGTGTGCAGAGAATGCGTTGCAAATTGCACGAGCTCTTAAAAATCCTGCACTCATTAATATCTGCGAACTTGCGGTGCAGCGTTGCTCAATGGCAGAAGACAGTGGGTCGTGGATTACGCGCAAGCTATCACGCCCTAGGCTGGAGAAGATATGGGTCTCATCCTTCAATAAATTTGTCTCCGGAGATGATGCGCTCGACGAGGTGTCAACTGCTAAGCCGGCTGTTAGCCCTGCACCATCTGGTGTACCAATCACTGGCATAGTGCGTCCTTCGTCTGCGGGGGTCCTGGGTGGGAATACCACTGTATCCAAACCAAACATCCGTCCTGCGGCAACTCCTGGTCCCTATCACCCATCTGTGCCGCAAGTACAGACGTATTCGGAATACCCCACAAATCCTGTAAGCGGCGTCGGCGGTGCCTATCAGCCTGGGTATGGCGAATTACCTGAAACATCTGCAGAGGCGCCAATTACTGGCAACAGTTACGCTGTGAATGCGGTATCTGCAGGTCCAACTCCTAGCACCCTAGAATCCAGCACATTTGAGACAAATGCCCCGTATGGCTATCCCGCTGCAACAACTGCGCGATCTGCAAGATCGTACGCCCCGCCGCATGTTGGCAACTATCAGCCAGTCGCACCTTACGCAGGTACTACGGGAGCCGCAAATGTATGTCAACCCCATGAACCGGGCCAGAGCCAACTGTCCCCTCTTAGTGCAACTCCTCAGCCCGTCGCGGGAGGCATTTCAGCGGAAGAGGCAGAACCAGAGGATCTTGGCTTTGGAAACAGCAAGCCCAAGCCTAAGTCCAAAGAGGATACGAAAGAGACCGTCGACACTGAGACCAAAGGAACAGCAGATGAGCAGCAAAAGCCAAAGAAAGCATGGTTTGGCTGGCTGAGTCGGAAGACGGAAGATCCAAATGCACCAAAGCCGATCAAGGCCAAGCTGGGAGAAGAAAGCACTTTTTACTACGACGCTAACCTGAAAAGATGGGTCAACAAAAATATGACCGGGGAGACATCCGCGCCTGGCGCCCCACCTCCCCCTCCGAAAAAGGCGTCGACGCCCGCGAGTCAAGCTGGGCCGCCGAGTAGCGCAGCACAAAGCCACACACCTGTTGGTCTTTCTGGTGCTCCACCTCCTGCCGCCAAGCCTGTTGGTGGCCCCGTTCCCCTCTCTAGCTCATCTGTAGCACCGCCTGTAGCGGTTGGAGCACCACCAGCTGCTGTCGCACCTAAACCAGGACAAGCCAAGCCAGCGCCCCGTGGGGATATCGACTCACTGATTTCAGCTGTCCCTACCACGGGGCGGAAAAAGCGGCCTGTGCGCAACCGCTACGTTGATGTGATGAACCAGCCGTCTGCCTAGGGTTGTGCGAGGCACTGAGATAGATATATTGAGCCATAGTGTGATGAGAACATGCCACAAGCACATTCTTTTGCCATAAAACTGAGTTGTATATTAAAATAAGGGCTATGGAATAAGTAGTCGAGTGTGCTCTATTTGGGTTCCTGGACTTCCTCGTTCTTTGGCGAGGTCTGAGCTTTTTGCTGCTGTTGTTGTTGGTAGTAGTGGTGTTGAGGCTGCTGAGCCTGGGCCTGCTGCTGCTGGTATCCCTGAGAAACCTGGCTTTGGTCGTAAGACTGATAGTTCTGGTAATACATAGGCTGCTGGGCGCTGTATTCCTGATTGCCGTACACCATCTGAGGGTAAGAGTTGTAGGAGGAGGAGTACGGGGGGTAGTTTGAGGACTGCATGGCTGCGTAGCCCTGCATACCGTACTGGGGCATATAGGGATATTGTTGACGAGAGTATGGTGTCTGCTGATGAGTCTGCTGCGAGTGCGAGTGTTGGATATCGTCCTGGCGGCTTCGCGCGGCGGCAACCTTGGCCCCTTGCTCACCCTGGAGACCAGGCACCATCTGTGGCGCCAGGTCGGTGCGACCAGCAGGGTGGTGGTGCTGTTGCTGTTGGATCTGGCCCTGGAGTTGGCTCTGAGCATGCTGCATGTGCTGCAGTTGAGGGTGGCCTGGATGATAGGCGGTCTTGCTCTCAGGAAGACTCATGGGAATCTCAGTGCCGGGGTTCTGCTGGCGGTACAAAAAGGATCTGATGTCTTCCACGAAAAGTGGGTACAAAAGGTCGGCGATACCTTCCTTTTGGGCAAAGGCAGCTGCACGGTCAAAGGGAATCCACACGCCTTTCAGGTGCATAGCCCCGATCTTGACGACGTGGCGGTCCTTCTCGGCCTTGAGCATGCCGTCACGGCGACCACGCGTCATGCCTGCAACGTTCAGCAGCTTCGTGCCGTTGATCATGTCGTTATCCTCGCGACGCGCGACGGAGATACCACGCGCCTCGACCTGGAAACACAGGGTGTTCTCGTCCTCCCACAAGGTGGTGGTCACACGAGGCCGAGCTTTACCTGATATGGGGTGCATGCTACCCACATTGGAGTACATAGCGGCAGATGGTTCAACAGAAGTCATGACTGTGTGTAAGTTTCGAAGATTCGACGTGTCGCGTGGGAAAAAGGTACGCGTAGAACCGATAGTTTGCGCGAACGCTGGTCTGTGGGCTTTGCAAAAGGCGCTGCTGGCGAGCTATATGTGCGTTAAAATGCAGGTTCGTGGCGTTTCGTCAAATGAGACGCGCAGAGACAGGGAATCGCTTCGGTACTAAGGGGAAGCAAGTAGCTGCAACTAAAACCGCGGACACGCGAAGTTAGTGGTGGTGAAGTGGTGGAGGCGAAAGTCCTGTAGTTCCTACATAAGCACCTGCGGTATTTTAAGGCAAGGGTTGCACTCGGCGCTGTGATTGGCCAGAATTGCATCCCTGTGATTTTCAGGCATATCCTTGCGTCAGCGGCTACAGCGGTCAGTTTCGCGGTGTTGCGGCCTCCCGAATAGGAACAACTATCAATCGGCCTCGGAAGACTGAGTTCCTGCTCACTGATATGGTTTCTGACTTTTCTAATGTGTTGTGGGGTCGGCGGTGCATCTATGTTTTCTCGCCGGCTGCAATGCACCTGTATCGTAAGTCAGACTTCCTGCTCAAAAATGCGATCCCAGCAGCACGCTGCACAGATCAAGCCGCTCACTGCAGGAGCCTCTTTTTGACAACCTGGCAAAGGGTTAGACACAACGAATGGCACTCGGCGATTTCCGACGACCTGGTGGTACGCTTGCTTTGCCGCACGTCGGACCAGCGGCTCTGGGCGGCGGACCATTTGAGTTACAGGCACTTGCAGTCACAAGTACTTGCATTATAGCCATGCGTTAACGACAGCTTTGGGAGTGAAGTGAGCATAGAGGACTGTCGAACAGGGATACTGTCACTGGATTCCTAGAGGAACCTGAGGCGTTTACCAATGGCATGCCGCCGCCCTGCGACATAGAGAGAAGGTGTGCAGAGGTACTCCGCTTATGAGGCTCGCTGCCGGGTTGCCAGCAATTCCGACCGCTGTTGTCAGGCATATTGGCATTTCTAGTGTTAAGTATCTGTTTTTTGTCGGCATTGCATCTTCTTGCTTCCGCAGAGTCTAACTAAACTTCCGATGAGGCAAGATGACCGTGCACGGCGGTGCTACGTGTGCTGCAGCCACCGTTGACTAGGTTTGGCTGTACGGTGACTGCAACTCAGCAGGACTCGTGGTTCGCTGCGTGGACTGTAGCCGTTTTTAGGACAGGACCCAGCCAACTCTGGCAGCCAACTCTGGCAGCAAACTCTGGGTTGTCAACGTTACTGCGCAACTACGTGACATTAACGCGGGTCAATCGAGCTCAGCTGGCAATTGGTTCAGGGCCAATCGAGCGGGGCTGGCAATTGGACCAGGGCTAATCGAGCCGAGCTGGCAATTGGTTCAAAGTATGTACAAGTCTATTCCTTTACGGCCACGTATTCGGGTGGATTCCGGAATACGTCGCCTCGGAGGGTCATGGCCTGGAGCACCTCCACGCGCGTGTTGGGCGCCAACAGAGGATCCGGCATGGGGCTCGTGATGGGGGTCTCGAACAGTGAGCCGATGATGCGACCCTCAACAGGGTCTTTGGAGGTGTCGAAAATGAACGCTACGTTGTCGCACACCTTGCGCTCGACAGACTCGACCTTGCCACTGCCCACGCGCGACTTGGACAGCAGCTGTACCGAGTCGATTTGGTACACCGCCTGGACGTACTGGGTGGGCGTCTCAGGCAGGGACAGAGGGATGAGCGACAGGACCTTGGGACGCTTTGTATACTTGACGAGCTTCCAGTCGAACACACAGTCTTTGGGCAGTTTCTGTGCCCTCTGGGCGAGGGGTCCATACACCCATCGGGACGTGACCTTGCTGAGCCCAACGAGGTCTCTTTTCACAAAACACTCGTTCATGCGTGTGTACAGGAGCAGCGCGGTCTCTTTCCACTCGAGCGGCCGGAACCGCGCGCTCCCAAGCTCGCGCCGGAGCTTGATCGCCATCCAAGTGTTGACACCCAGCACCTGTACCCGTCTTTTCAGCGCCTTCCACCGCAGGCTCGGGCTGGTGAACCAAGAGGGCAGTTTTCGTGGCGGGACATACAAATCCGCGACCAGGCCAGCCTGGTCGGTTGTGAAGTCTACAGGCGACGAGGATGTCGAGGCGTAGCGTGCCCAGCCAACTGGCGGCACCACCGTCCTACGGCCCAAGCACCTTAAAAACATTCTTTTTGAACAAAATCACAACCCCCCAACCCTGAAATTCACGTAAGGTCGCGAGATCGCGAGAAAGGACATAAGCTCGCTATGGTATTCTAGCCTAAAATCTGGTGCTGGCGCCAGTGGAGGTACCGGTACCAGTGTTGAGTTTCTCCCTGAGGTTCGATGCAGGGCCACCGCGGATCCCAAGCACGCTCACGGTGAATGGGCGGAGAACGCGCTCGTACACAAGCCGCGCACCGTTGAACTGGGGCAGCCCAAGGTACAGGAACAGGATTGTCTTGAACAGCCAGTACAGGGGGATCCAGTACAAGATGATGCCCGACCAGAACTCGACGACAGAAAACGCGGCGTAAACCACCCAGTAGGTCAGATACTGCGTGTCATCGGCAGTGCCGGGGGTCTCTAGTGCAATCAGCGAGTAGTACCCGGGAACCACCAGTGTGGCCAGGTTGGCGAAGAGCTGGCCAATCCCACCAATGTTCAAGAAGATGATCAGCAGATACAGCGCAGCGAAGCCGGACGCGCTGTAGAATGGCGGTAGCTGTGTCTTCTGCTCGAGCTTGCGCAAGTACTTGTTCTTCGAGGCGTCCCTGCTGAATGTGTTGATCAGGATGTTGGCTCTCTGCTGGAAACTGGACATGATGAAGAAGCCTTTGTAATCGGCTCTTTGGCTTTGCATTCAGCCGTCAGGTAATCTGCAGCTGGCGTGGAGCTGCACGAAGGGCTGGTGGCTCCGGACGTTGTCGATAGCGCAAATATAGCTACGATACTATGTTTATAGATTGGCGCCCATGATCTGGTGCACCTTGAGACTCTGGCGGATCGAGAGATCCAGCATGATCTCCTCAGACCCACCAGGAATGGCCAGCGCGCGCACGTCACGGTACAGGCGCTCGACCTTGCCGCCACGGCCTCCCTTGGTGTACGCCAGACCGCCAAAGATCTGTGAAGCCTCGCGCGCGCAGTACTCAAACACCTGGGTGGATAGGGCCTTGCAGCCCGCGATGTTGCCGCCGAGTCTAAGCATGGCCTCCTCGGGGTCCATCATACAGTACTGGTATACGAGGGCCTCGTGCAGGGCGGCGGCGCCCTCTATCCTGGACGCCATCTGCGCAAGTTTATTCCTGATGACCGCGTGCTTGATGAGCTTGACTCCAAACGTCTCGCGCTGGTATGCCCATTTGACTGCCTCCTCGTAGCACACGCGCGAGAAGCGCACGGCCTGCATGATCACACCCATCCGCTCGTGGTTGAAATTGCCCATGATGACCTTGAACCCCTCGTTCTCGCCCGACAGCAGGTTTGCCACGGGTACCTTGACGTCTTCGAACTCGATGAAGGTCGAGCCCGAGCAGTTCATGCCCTGGGTGCGCATCTTTCGGCGGTTGATTCCGGGCATGGTCGCCTCGATGAGCAGCATGGAAATACCCTTCATACCAGGCCCGCCAGTGCGAACCGCAACACTGAAGTAGTCGGCCCAGATACCGTTGGTGATCCATTTCTTGGTGCCATTTACAATGTAGTGCTGGCCGTCAGGGGTCTTGACCGCACTGGCCTCGAGGTTCGCCACATCGGACCCGCCCGAGGGCTCCGTGATGCACAGGCAGATCCGCTTTTCACCAGCAAGGATGCCTGGGATGATTCGGCGCTTGAGCTCGGGCGAACCGTGGTGGAGGACCGGGGGCAAGCCAATGCTGAAGCCACCCAGCAAAAACCACACTACGGACCCAGAACCACAGCGGCAAAGCTCGTCGCCGATGACGAATTCGTGCCAGGGGTTGACGTGCGGGGTGGGGACGATGTCCGAGTTCACGTTCTCTGCGAACTCGGTAGGGAACTGCTTGTCGCCAGTGCACATGGAAAGGAACCCGGCCTTGCCCCAGGTCTGATAAAGGTCCTGCGGAATGTCGCCCTTCTCCTCCCATTCATCGACAAACGGGGCGATCTTCTCGTCCACGAACGCGCGCACGCGATCGCGCAATGCCGCGTGAGTCTCATCGTAGAACGGCGAGTGGAATCCCTGGTACCACAATGGGTCCGCGTAGGGGATCATGTCGCCGAACTGCTCCAGCGCGGAGCCGTCCTCAGCATTTGTTTCGTTGGCCGCCAGTGCGGTCTTCTTGGTGTCAGGCACCTCAGCGGCCGTGGGATTGGCGCTGAGACGACCAATCTCATACTGTACGCCAAACTTGCGCATGACGTTCTCTACGTCGTGGTACTTGTGGAACTGCTTGGTAGCGTCCTTGCCGCCTACTTTCTGTAACATCTTCTTTCCTCCTGGGTGCTCGTTCTGCCACTCTGTCACGTTGAACACCTTGTCGTCGATTATGATCCAAAGATCGTCAGGTGTATTGTGCTTTGCCACTTCCTCGGCAGTGTACGTAGACATCGTGGACTCGCGAATAAGAACGGGTCTATTATAGTTTTTCTGATTAAGCACCGCATTCCCCACATTTTTTGTTAGCCGAGGATCCATTTTGCGCACGCATGTGAGCAGCGAAGCGCACCGGAAGTATATTGTTGCAGGGAGCGACTGGGCTACTTTCCGTTTCTGGCAATGGTTCCTCGCCGTTGTCCTGGGTTGGCACAATCACACTCCGCTCTTGTCCTGCGGGTGCTGCATCACAGGCGCATGTGACAGGATCATCGGCCTGGAGAAGCATTCCCCCGCAAATCATCAACTGCAGGGTTTATGGTACTCAAGACCGCTCCAGTATGCTTGAGGGGGTACGGTTGTGCGTTGGACGACCTGGCGACTAGCAGCCTAAATGCCTAAACCACCTAGCTCCTGTCGGGCAGCTGTGGCCTAGCTGCCTGGCTACCTGGATACCTATCTACGCTATCTAGCTGGCTATTTTCCTGTGCGAGCAGTGGATTCGGTAGCCTGCACATAGCTTTGACTCGTTCTGCGCATATTTAAGCTTTGACAAGCTGACTGTCCCTATGCTTGAAGCGAAAAATATGAATAAAAATCATGTTAAATAAAATAACTGACTACCTGCATGGACGGGAATATCCAGGAGCTCAAGGTATATCAAATACTATCTCAACAGCTTCCCTCTGTGCATTTTTCACGTCAAGCGTGCATTTTCAATGTCACACTTGCCGTCAGATCTAGAGTCCCGAAGCTTACCAAATTGACATGGCCTACAAGTATCTCGTATCACGGTGGGCCGACCCTGTCGTGGCTGCGCTGGTTGGCATGGCTGCTTTTAAACAGTGGGAGATGAAGCAGCCTGGCCCCACACTCTACCAGATGCTCAAGGAGAAATACGACGCCTCGAGCTCTCAATAGTATCTATGGTACTGCATGCTATTTAACTCGCGTACTAGGCAGTAGCCGTCAACCTTACCAGTAACCCCCCTCCATCAGGCAAAAGAACCGCAGTTTTACATAGATATTGATAAAGACTACGAACTGGCACTTGGGCTACCTGGGCTACCTGGGCTACCTGGTCAACCCGAGTCCAATCGAAATCAAGGCGATTCCGGCGAGTCCCAGATGGCCTCGAAGAAGGGCATCATCATCAGAAACGAGCCGAGGAAAAACACCGCCATCGCCTTGTCGCTGCGTGCTCGCACGGGGGCCGCCTCAGAGAAGATGATGAGGGTGCTACATATTGCGAGGAATATGAGCGAGAACAGCACGTGGACGCGCGTGTAGCACGCAGTGCCCTCAGAACACAGCCCCCTGCTCCATATAGGGATTTGGTGCGCCGCAATCGCCACAATCACCGTAGAAACGGCGGTGGCCTGGACTACAGACAGCGCCATAGGTCACGATGGTTCCCCGGATCCTGAATAAGCGCCCAAGTATCGCGGCCATGGAGGTGGTGCACGATGCGCTCAGCGCGCAGCAGATTGCGCAGCTCGAGCGAGATCTTGCAGAGTTCAAGATAGCATCACGGGAGCTCGAGAGCGAGCTGGAGGAAGAGCTGGTGGCCAGCGAGCAGCGACAGGCGGAACTCGAGCGCGCGGTGGACCAGGCGCAACAGGAGGCCAATGCCTGGAAAACGCGCTTCCGCATGCTGCAGAGTGACACAGCCGCCGCGGAAGTTCGCCTCCACAAGCAGATCGAGACGCTGCAGGAGGGAAACAGCCAGCTGCGGCAGCGGCTCCGGGCAGCCGAGATCGAGAACGACGACATGGAGCGCAACGGACGCGTGTACCAGACCTCGCTGGAGACTCTAGAGCAGCGCAACACCGAGCTGGTTGAGCACCTTGCCATTGCTGAGAGCGAGCGCGAAGAGCGGGCCACGCTCGCAGAACAGCTGCAGCGCGCCAAAGACGAATTGCGCGAAGCCCAGGAAGAGCTGCACGTTTCTCGTGTGCGCAACGCGCCGGCAGCATTACCACCGTCACGTAGTCTACAGAAAATGAACGGCATTTTGGACCAGGTGGGCACATTCGAGGACCGACTGGCGTCGGTGCGCCGACGGCTCAGTACTCGGGTCAGTGCTCGGGGCCCCAGTGCAGCTGGCCTCCGCGTATTCTCTCGCGACGCCCCCAGTGTATTTTCTGACCACTCGGCGGCACAAGCTATCTCCGACACGTCGGAACCCTCTGTGACGCTGGGCACCCTTGACCAGCCAAGCCGCGCCAATGTCTCTGGCCACTCGAACTGGTTTCCCCAGGCGACAACACACACCCCGCCACAGCCTCACAGCTTCGCTGCTGCGCACCGGCCAAAGCTGTCTGCAATCGGCCACGGCCGGCTGCAGTGATCCTCATTCATGTACATGCATCATGCCTCTGGCACCCTTACGTCTAATGATAATATGCAAATTATAGAGCGGAAGTCACGACCACCAATAAATTAGTTTTCGCCAACCAACAAAAGGCACGCATCTATGGCGGCACCAATGCGCACACCCTTCTGCTGGAGCACGTCCTCGATAACCTCCTTGTCGAGGATGGGAAACATCTGCTGCAGTGTCCCAGACACCTGTGCAAACTCTTTGCGATGGATCCGCTCTGCACGATACGCCTCAGCTGAGGCCTGGCGTGCAGCCGCTTCTTCCGGAGGTTCTGTGGACTCGGCCGGCTGCGGCGTGCCCTCGCGACTTGGCGTGACGGTCCCATCGGGCTCAAAGATCTTGTTCGCGTACGACTTGAGCTGCTCGACCAAAAGCCCAGCCGACGCCGACAGAACAGACGACGGGAGTGCGGCGTCGCCATGGGCCATTTCCTCGCTGGGTGCCGTCTTGACCCGATCCTTCTCCTTGGCCACGGCGTCCTCAATGAACTGTGCATACTCCGAGTCTGCAATCGTGAGACTCGACTGGCCGAGCCCCTCCATAAACGACGCTGCCGCCGCAGCCACAGACAGGTAATACGCTGCCTCACCGCGGTTCGTAGACTCGCGAAACCGGTTGATATAGTTGACGTTAGATATGAGGTACTCGGGCTGCGAGCGCGCTATGATGTACACCATGATGGGCAGAAACGCGTCTGCGTTCTCCTCGAGTTTCGCCTGGCGGATGAGTGCCCACACCACCTTGGAGCAGTTCAGAATGCATATCATCTTGTCACGCGGGGCGCGATAGTTATTGATCTTGGTCAACTCTGCACAGGCGAGGTCGACAAACGCCTTGTTTTTCTCGAGAACCTGCTCGTCGATCTCCAGATGCCTGCCCTGGAGCCAGCTGTGGAGGCGCAGTTTCTCGCCCAGCAGGCGGTCGCGCAGGACGTCCTCCTCCTGATCGTCCTTCCTGTGGGCGGCTGGGATCTTTGGCGAGAAGGTGCGCCCGTGGAGCCGGTTCATTAGAAGCTTCTCCATGCCCTCCTGCGCGTTGTTCCACTGCCGCTCGTCCATACTGGCGAACGGCTCGGTCTTGGCCATTTTAGTCTTGATGAATCGGCAGAAGTCAGCCACGAGTTTGGACTGCTCCTCGGCAGACCAGTCAGTCTTGCAGAACTCGTGGAGGAACGACTTGACGTAGCGTGCGATGGGGTCGGCGGACTTTGTGCGCATCTGATCCAAAAAGGTCTGGAAGTCGAAGTGCAGGTCTTCCTCGGGCGCTGGCTTCGACGCATGGTCTGCCGAGAGCCGCCGTACCGGGGGCTGAGCGTGTTCCATGTTCCTAAGCTGCGCACCTGCTTTTGTGTTCTTGGGTTGGCGAGTCTGTTCCGTATCGCTGGGCTGGGCGTCTGCTTCTGTGTCCGTGAGCTGGTGAGCGTCTTTCGTATTGCTAGGCTGGGCGTCTGCTTCTGTGCTCTTGGGTTGGCGAGTTTGTTCCGTATCGCTGGGCTGGGCGTCTGCTTTTGTGTCCTGGCGAGCATTGTCACCTACATCTTGACTCAGGCCCTCGCCGTTGCTAGTACTTGTATCCGTCTGCATGACCGTACGCATTTTCTCGGCGAGTTTCGCAACTGGCTCCGACGGCTTCTCTGACCTTGCGTCGGCAGCGGTATTCACCATACCACTACCCCCCAGCTCCACAGCAAGACGCCCAGCGAGTGCGGCCTGCGCACAACGGCTCTCGTCTGCGTCTATCTGGACCCTCTCTGGCTCGTCTCCGTCTTTCTGGGCGCTCTTTGGCTCGTCTCCATCCTTCCGGGCCCTTTCTGGCTCGTATCCGTCTTTCTGGGCCTTCTCTGGCTCGTCGTTGTCCTTCTGGGCCTTCTCTGGCTCGTCTTCGTCCTCCCGGGCCCTCTCTGGCTCGTCTCCGTCTTTCTGGGCCTTCTCTGGCTCGTCGTTGTCCTTCTGGACCCTCTCTGGCTCGTCTCCGTCTTTCTGGGCCCTATCTGGCTCGGCCGCGCCTGTGTTCTCCACCGATGTCTCTTTTTCCGCATCGCCGGTCTTCTCGCTGTGGGCGTCAGAATCAGTCTCCGAGCACGCTGCTTCTGCGTGTGCTGTCTTCGAGTCCGTCGCGGCTGCATTGGCTAGTGGGTCCCGGCCACGCTCCGTCATGTGGGGTTGTCACAGGGTAACGACGACGACAACACATCGCGACCCCGCTGAGTCAGTTGACACATGGCCAGCCAGGACCGAACGGGCGAGTTTCGCGCGGCGGTGACGTCGGCGGCGCGGGTGAACCGCGTGCCGACCCAGGCCCGGCCCGCGGCTGGTTCGCGGTCCGAGTTCTCGGTGCGGGCGTCGGGCATTGCCACGGACATTGCGGCCGCGTACGGGATGCTGCAGCAACTGACCCAGCTGGCCCGGCGCAAGCCCATGTTCGACGACCGGCCCACGGAAGTGACGCAGCTCACGTTTGTGATCAAGCAGCGGCTGTCGCAGATCAACGAGGCTATCAAGGGCCTGCAGCAGTACGCGAAGGACGGTACGGGCGCATGGTCGCAGGGCCGCGACCAGCTCCAGGACCACACCAAGAACGTGGTGGTGATGTTGCAGGGCAAGCTCACCGACGTGACAACAGGGTTCACAGACATACTGGAGACCCGCACCAAGAACATACAGGCGTCACGGACCCGCACAGAAAAGTACCTGGCGCCGGCCAAGGCGGCCACTCCAGACAATCCACTGTACGCGCGGACCCCCAGCCCGAGCCCGCGCTACTCAGAGAACCCCTACGAGGGCGCAGCTGCCGTTGCGGAGGTGCCGCGTGAGACGCCACGCGACAGCCTGGTGCTTCCAGATCAGGATCAAACGCTCACGCTGCTCGAGGACCAGCAGTCGTCGTATCTGTCGTCGCGGTCCATGGCTGTGGACGCTATAGAGTCCACCATCAACGAGCTGGGCGGGATCTTCTCGCAGTTGTCGACCATGATTGCCGAGCAGAGGGAGACGGTGCAGCGCATCGACGCCAACACCGAGGATGTGTCCATGAACATCAGCGGCGCACACCGCGAGCTGCTCAAGTACTATGCGCGCGTGTCCTCGAACCGGGCTCTGCTCCTCAAGAGCTTTGGTGCCGTCCTCTTTTTCTTCCTCGTGTGGGTGCTCATCAGCTGAGCGGTTATTTTATTGGCACTAGCATTAATTGGAGCGCTGCGATAGATCCTCGATAAATAGGTGTACAGACGTTCTAGATAAATACAGACAGACAAACACAATGGGGTCGTAGAGGCAACCACCGTAAGAGGCAATGGACAACGGACGCAGCAGTCAGGCCAGGTTCCGCCAGGTTCCGCAAGACATCATACCGACAAGTATAGCGAGACCACGCACAGATGCGTTCCGGTGCTACAGGGCCATCTCCGCCTTAAGCTGCTCGAGAATGGCGTCCTCGTCTTCGTCCTCGGCTTCGGCCGCAGCAGGCGCAGGCTCCGGTAACCGGGCCGCCGGAGCGGTGCCGGCATGCACCATTTTGCTGTCCAGGGCCTCCTGCTCGAGCTCGTCCAGCTCGTCCTCGAGCTCCACGTCGTCGGTCTCCTGGAGGGGTCGCGAGATCGCGTCCGAGATCTCGTCGCCGAGCGCCACCTGGTCCCGTATATCGTCCATTGTCGCGTCCAGCTTGTCTATGTCCAGGCCCTTGTGGATGGTCTTCATGGCGCTGGCGCCCTGCGACATGACCTTCATGGTCTCGTAGTTGATGTTGGCGCCCTCAATAGCCGCAAGCTGCTGCTCGAGTGACGCCATCTGGCCCCACAGCTTCTCCAGTTCCGTGTCGCGCCGTTTCTTGCGCCTGAGTGCGTCCCGCGCCTTGTCTTTGTTGCTGCTCACCAGCTTCCGGGCGTCCGCTTCCGCTTTGCTGCGCTCTGCCTCCAGGAACGCCTCGCGCTTGCGCAGCGTCTCAAGATGCGCCCGCAGCGTAATGATGGCGTCCTTGGCGCTGTCTTTCTTGGCCCCGCCGCCAAACCACTTCATGCCAAACATGTTGCTCGGTGGCCAACTCCAAGCCAAAACGACCCTGACAAAGCAGCCGTTCTGGTTTGATTTGGCGATCCGTCATGGAGGCCGCGCTGCCGTACGTCGAGGAGGTGACCCCAGCACGCCTCGCGCAGGCCGAGACGCTCGTAGAGGGTGCACTGGTGGGCACTGATCTGAGCGCGCTCTACCCTGGGCTTGCCGCAACCGATGTGGGGGACCCTCCGCAGCCTCTCAGTATTCCGCAAAATGGAGATCCGCAGCTCGTAGAAGCGTACGGCAACATATGTAAGGACGAGTACGACATGCTGCGGCGACTGGGGCCGCAGCACTGGGCACAGATGAACGAGCGGCTCGAGGACACCCTCTACTTGATCGAGGACGCCGTGAGCCGGAAACGCGCGCAGGTCGAGCTGGTCAACCAGCAGCGACAGACGCGCCAACAGAGCTCCATGCGGCTAATTGAAGAGGCAGAGTCGTACTGGCGCGACACTGTGGGCAACTTGATAGACACGCAGGCCGAGATCGCGGACTTGCAACAGAAACTGTCCGGGCAGGAGCACTAGTTGGGTCCTGGTGTATAGTGATATGTTATGGTATTTATGGTGCTTTATGATGCTTGATGATATTTATGAAATCTTGTGATATTTTATGATTCTTTACGATATGTTATGCTGCTTGATGACATTTTATGACGCTTAACGATATCTTATGATGCTTTACGATATCTTATGATGCTTGATGATATTTCATGATATTTTCTATGTCTAACCCTTGCTAGTCCCATGTTATTTTCTATGTCTACCCCTTGCTAGTTCAACTATCGGTGTGGGCCTACACAATACTGCTAATAGCCGGGACGCCGCACAGCAGTCTCGCCAAAGCAAAGGACAACAGAGTGTTGATAGACCCTACGACACACGTCAAAGCTACTGGCACCAGGGTGTACACTGGCAAATGTTTCGACTCCAAAAGCTGGGGCGCCGCGCTGTCGAGGATGTGGTCCACACCGTGACCGATCAGCACGGTCACCAGAGGGTGCACGAGGTACGCAGCATACGAGTACCGGGGTCTGAATAATGCGGACTTTGTGGGAGCACTCCAATGCTTCCGAGCATAGGTGAACAGTGCCGCGGCCATCAATAGGAATGAGAATTCATTCCATAACGCAAAACCAAACGTCAACGGACCCCATCCTACCACAAGAGCATGCATGAGTTTGGGATTCACCATACCGGGGATGTAGCAGACCATCATCAGCGGCATGGATATAGCTACCGCCTGCCACACCTTCACGTCAGGTATCCGGACCCTTACCAGGGTAGGATTCCCTTGAGATGCCTTGCTGCATGCTGCGTAGTACACATACCCGAGCACGTAACCAAAAACGAAATGGGGGAGGTACGACATTTGCACACCGATTATAGGCGTTCGGTACCAAAACCCCCAGTGGTTGCGTATCAACACGCTTGACAATCCTGCAACTACCCAGCCCCACTTTGCAAGTGTGGAAAAGTTCGGGTAACTATTCTTTCCGGCATTCTTGGCCGTCCATCGAGGGGTAACTATGGCCGCTAGGATGTCAAAGGCCAGCAGCGTTCCCAAGTACCAACTAACTCCGGTAACGCGCCTGGTGTTTGCGAGATAGTCACCAAATGAAACCCATGTACCTAGGTTGCCATTGGATAATGCCAGCGGCTGTATGATAAGCGTAAATAGCATAGCGGGCACGCCTAGTCTCATCACCTTCTTCTTGACGAACAGCCACCGGCAGCTCGGAGTGTCTGAACGATCGGCATTGGCCAGTGACTGGGCACTAGCGTACCCTGAAATGGCAAGGAATACTCCCATAATGAAAGAGTAGTCAAATGCCGTGAGCAATATAAGTGGAATTGAGAAGCCACCGGTCGGTATATACCTGGACTTGTAGCTCCACGGGCCAGCCGCTCCAAGGGACATCGCCGTGTGGTGGAATATCACAAGAGTTGCCAGAAGAACACGAAGGTTATCGAGATCAAACCTCCATTGTACACTAGCTTTGTCTATGGTCGCATCCACCTCGGTAGTATGCGACTCTTTACTAGGATTGACCTGTAGTCTGGAGATCGGGGCCCCCGACGAACTAGCACGAGTACTCAAAAATGTCTCCCGGTGCATTTCTGAGTGATTCGGCGGGCAACACCCTGTCAGCTTGAATGAGAGTCAGCCCGAGCCGCAGTGATCTGCATCTTAGATCACCCGACGGTAGCAATGATATCTTCCAGCCCGGCTCCAGGGGAGGGTCGCATTCGCAGAGCACTGTTAAGGCCACGGCCGCGCCCAGGTTCGTACCACTTTCGAGCGGGGTCTGGCAGCAAATTTACGAGGAAAAGATAGTCGCTACGGCTAATTGAACAGCGATCGGTTGTGTCAGACGATCTGCATGCCCGACACACCTTGTTAGAAGATTCGCGGTCGCAACAAAAGGGTGCTGGCGGACCATAGACTGGTCATGGGCCCCTGCGAATCGTGAAAAGGGTCAGGAACTGCTGGTGGTGGTTGCTAGGGCTACCAAAGTGTGGCTGGCAGCCGTTAACAACGGTCCCCGTTGACCTGACAAAGCGTGGTCTCCTTACCCTTAGGTAATTGAAAGATTAATTATAATCTGCTGCTTGATTCGGCCCCAACCGTTAGGTAATTGACATGCCCGTTTAAAGATTCGTGCTGCATATGCCTTGCGCAGTAATCTTTTGCTTCTGTTTTCTCGGCAGACACCCGAATCGCACACCCGAGTATCGCCGCCACGAATCGACCTCATTTGTCTAAAGACCAGGGTTCCGGCGCTCACTAGGGTGCCTCGAAAGTTGCCATCGTGGTAGTACCTGCAGGAACGTGCATTTAACTTATTGCGGCGGGTATTGCGGCTCGTGGAAGCATTAACAATACATCTCACGTTTATATAGACTAGATACTGTTGTTGCAACTAGCTTAACGCACGTCGCTGCCATTGCATTAGCCTGTGGACATTGATGAACTCGAAGAGTGCCAAGTGCCAAAACACACATCGGCTTTCTCAGCACTAGGGTGCCAGTAAACGATTCGGCTACCTTGACAACATCGTGTATGGATTTTGCAACCGGCAATCAACAAAGTATAAGCGCGCACACAATCGCATCACAGCTGATCAGCGCGGGGCTGGTCGCCACTGAAAGTGCCCTCTGCCAAGCACTGGACTTGCTGCAAGTAGAGTGGTGAAGGGCACACAACCCAGTGAGGTCACATCAAGCTGCTTTGGGGCATATGAAAGGCAAGAGACTGCTCCCCCCGCATGCTGCTTCTGGCTGATTGCTGCAGGCACTGGGATCGACCTTGCATGCGCCGTGCTATCCTTAAATTGTCAGGGAACAGTCCATCAACCAGAAAGATGAAGATCCTCCACGCCGTCAGTACTATCATTGGCATAGCCCTGGCGAGCCCCGTGGCAAGAGACGCCCACCCAGGGTTTGTGAGCCTCTCTGTAACCCGACAGAATGTCAAATCTGATGATCAGTCTGGGTCGGCCGTGATAGATGCGAGTGTGCCCGAGCCGCTCCAAAACCAGGTGATGCTCTATGTTGCTGAGTTTAACCTCGGAACACCCGGTCAAACATGTCAAGCCGCAATTGATACTGGGTCCTCTGATCTCTGGATTTACTCTGCTTCAACGGATCTCCCCCACTCGTTCAACCAGAACGCCTCGTCATCGTACAAGGTAATAGGCCAGG
>JAJMGW010000065.1:0-33380 GCA_030582755.1 Wickerhamiella galacta | reverse complement strand
AATAATAGTACTTACTTGACATAATCTACCTGGTGTTCCATCAATTTTTATACCTAAAGCTGGTACAGCAAAATTATGAATAACATCACCACCAGTACTACAGAGCTGCCAGGAACCGCCGAGCTAGTAGATGCAGAACTGGCAGAGGCTGCGCCAGATGGAGCAGAGGTTGATGGGCAGGTTGTAGGAACCGTGGTAGTGATTACAACGTTGCAGGCAGAAAATAGCTCGAGTGCTGCCGCATTAGTGCTGTATGCCTTGTTAAAGCTGCCAATGCTTTGGTTGTCGGAAGTAATCTGGTTGTTCAAAACACTGATCAAGTTGCAATCGTAACATCCTGTGGAATTCTTGTAGGCTGTATCTATTCTTTCGATGAAAGCATTGAGTGCGTCCGATTCCTTTGTAACAAGTTGCGCAACCGTGACGTCGAGAGAAAGCAGTTTGAGCACAGGCTGGGCGGTCACGAGAACCCCAAGTACCACATTATACGCAATAAATACCGCGTCAAGCGCCGTCTCGATAACAATAGCCTGGGGGCCAGTCAAACATTCAATCGCTGGAGTTCCGGCAAGTGCCGTTAAGGCATTTTCTAGCGTTTGGATGACTTGTGTGACAGTGTTAGAGTTGGGTGTGCCAAGTGCAGTACCCAAATTACCAAGAGCATCAGAAATGCTGTTCAAAGAGTCCTCGATTGACTGTATGTTTGCATCAGTTGTCAGGCAGTCCGGGCAAAGCAATGGGGGGATGCCATTGTCATAAAGTGTGGTGAAGGTGCTTGGGGCAGCGCAGGCACTGCTGGCAGGCAAGGAGCTGATAGGAATCGAGCTGACGGGGACTGTGCTACCAGGTGCGGAGCTGTCAGGAACAGTGCTGCCAGGTGTGCCAGGGGCAGTGCTGCCAGGAACAGTGCTGCCAGGGATAGGACTGACAGGGGCAGAGCTACCAGGGGTAGAACTGACAGGGGCAGGGCTGCCAGGTGTAGAGCTGACAGGGGCAGAGCTACCAAGAACAGAGCTGCCAGACATAATAGGGGCAATAGGTGTGCCAGGACCAGAGCTGGTAGGTGCAGAGCTGCCAGGACCAGAGCTGGTAGGTGCAGAGCTGCCAGGAACAGAGCTGCCAAGTGCAGAGCTACCAGGAATAGTGCTGCCAGGACCAGAGCTGGTAGGTACAGAGCTGCCAGGTACAGAGCTGCCAGGTACAGAGCTGCCAGGAACTGAACTCCCAAGTGCAGAGCTACCAGGAATAGTGCTGCCAGGACCAGAGCTGGTAGGTACAGAGCTGCCAGGTACAGAGCTGCCAGGTACAGAGCTGCCAGGAACCGCCGAGCTAGTAGGTGCAGAACTGGCAGAGGCTGCGCCTGATGGAGCAGAGGTTGATGAGCAGGTTGTAGGAACCGTGGTAGTGATCACAACGTTGCAGGCAGAAAATTGCTCGAGTGCTGCCGCATTAGTGCTGTATGCCTTGTTAAAGCTGCCAATGCTTTGGTTGTCGGTAGTAATCTGGTTGTTCAAAACACTGATCAAGTTGCAATCGTAACATCCTGTGGAATTCTTGTAGGCTGTGTCTATTCTTTCGATGAACGCATTGAGTGCGTCCGATTCCTTTGTAATGAGTTGTGCAATCGTGACGTCGAGCGAAAGCAGTTTGAGCACAGGCTGGGCGGTCACGAGAACCCCAAGTACCACATTATACCCAACAAAGACCGCATCAAGCGCGGTCTCGATTACAATGGCTTGGGGCCCAGTCAAACATTCAATCGCTGGAGTTCCAGCAAGCGCCGTCAAGGCATTCTCTAGCGTTTGGATGACTTGTGTGACAGTGTTAGAGTTGGGTGTGACAAGCGCAGTACCCAAATTACCAAGAGCATTAGAGATGCTGTCCAAAGAGTCCTCGATTGACTGTATGTTTGCGTCAGTTGTCAGGCAGTCCGGACAAAGCAATGGGGGGATGCCATTGTTATAAAGTGTGGTGAACGTACTTGTCGCAGAGCAGCATGGTACCGTGGTTGATATTACCAGGTTGCAAGCAGTGAGAGTCACAAGTTGGGCTGCGTTGGAGCCATACTGTTGGTTAAAAGTTTCCAAGCTGCTGTTGTCACTATCAATACGATTGTTGATGAGCGTTATCAGGCTGCAGTCGTAGCATCCACTAGAGTTTTTGTACGCTTGATCGATTTGTTTGAGGAAGAAGTTTAGTACTCCAGATTCTTGGGTGATAAGATCTGCGATGGTGGTGTCGAGACTAAGGGTCGTGAGGATGGGTTCAGCGGTCGTGAGCGCCCCAAGAATGGTGTTGTATGCAAGTAACGTGCCAGTGAGGGCGACCTCTATGACAATAGCCTGAGGCCCAGTTAGGCATTCGATAACAGGTGCATCTGCGAGAGAGGTAACGGTCTTCTCGACGCTCGCGACAACCTGGGTAATGTTATTGGAATTAGGTGTCACGAGTGCTGTACCGAGATCGCCCAAGACACTAGTGAGGTTGTTGAGAGAATCCTGGACCGACTGGATATTATCATCAGTTGTCAGGCAGTCAGGACAGATCAGAGGAGGGATACCATTGTCATAAGACGTGGTATATGTGCTCACGGAACCACATTTGCCGGAAGGTACTGGGGTCACTGTACCTGGAATACTCGCTTGTACGCTGCCAGCGGCTGCAGTTTGTGCTAGAGCCGATGAGAAAAATGCTGAGATCTGGAACAGACTTAGCATTGCGTTTCGTTGTCGTCGCTATTTTCCACTGCGGCCACCACTTATATATATTCTGAACAGATGCAATTCAGATACTGGCCTGTGAGGTGCAGCGAAGGTGAGCTGCATCGTGCATGCATCATGTACTCATCCTTGATGTGTGGTTCAATCAACATTCTCTCGTGGACCACCCCTCTACGTGCCTTTTAGTTGTTTTTTGGTGTGTGATCCCCTATATCCTAGTAGGATAGTTCTCTAGCTCCTTATATCTCGGTCGCGTCATTGAATTGGACATTTTGATTGTTGCACCCCCGCTACCATTGGGCGTTTCCAAAGCTGTGCCCGTATAGCCGGGTGCCATCGAACTAAAATAGTCATTTGACCACGGTTTGCTGCAGAGTTGTTCAATGGAGAGCCATTTGTGTATCTGTACGCTGTAAGCTACTAATATGGCTACAAGCGGGGCCACCGGTGATCAGTAGCACTCTTCTGTCATGGTATTGTAGCTATAGATTGTCAGAATTCAAAGCTCTTTTTGGTGTGAGTCTATGAGCTAGGGTGGAAGATTATGAGCGCCCTGGATACATCGTTGCACTTTGTTAATCGTCATTGAGGCCCTTGTTTCCTTTTCGAGTCAATTCCCGCTGACTGTCGTGGATCATCGTTAGACTTGTTTGGACATGGGCACTCGTTGAGGGAAAGGGTTATGCACATATTCGGTAATGGCTACACTGATCGGGATGATACTAGTTCGCACCCGGAAAACAGAGGAAAGTCAGTAGTATTGATTTAATTGGCTAATTGGGCGTGGGAGAATGTATTCCTGCATGTGTTGAACAGGTCGCATAGTCATGCATCATGCAAGCCAATGCGTTGTGCTTGGTCATGGTAACGGTCGTTGCAAATATCAGCGGCAGCGGCAATCGGCTGTACTGTCTATATTGCCAGGATGCAGTTTGGACTAGCGTTTTGCATTCTTGTACAACTTAAAAATACCCTGTAAGGTAGCTCGGTTGTGAGGCGTTACAACTAGGCCATGGGCCAACGCCCATAGACAACGCCTGTCAGGCTGATCGTTGCTTGGCGGGGGCAGTGGACATGTCTGTCTATGTGGTGCGCGGCAGAACGTTGATCCCGACTCGCTGCCCGATTGTCGTTGGTCACATTGATGGTTTTAACTGGAACCCTGTTTTTAACGTGTCTAAATATATGAATCTACAAGTTTTAGTCCACTGTCAGGCGTCTGAACCCTGACCCATTGGTTCCCCAGAATCTAAATTTCGGTACCACTCAGGTATACACTAAGCTCATCCAACTCGATCCTTAAATTTCGAGTCTATTACCTGCTGCAAGGTTTTGGTGTGCAACCGCATTAATGAAAGATAATAATTACAAGAAAATGATTTATTAAAAAAAAAAAAAAATTGTAATTATTTATAATTATATTAAACAGATTAAACATACATAGCAGTGTTCAGTCAATTCATTTGAGTCGTTTTAATGAATCGCAGCGATAAACCCAAGCACCTGTTGTAAGGGAACCCAAGCTTTTAGTTTGTCTTGAGATTTTATGACGGTATCTGAACCAGACATTATGGCAGCTCAATGATCCACTCAAAGAACTTAGAACAGGAGAGTTTACTTGATTTGGATCTTTAACATAAATCTGTAAGGCAACACCGGCTTCTCAACTACACAATTGTTTTGTGCTAGCATCACTAAGAGTAAATCGTATTGTTTATGGATGGTATCTACCATTTACTGCACATTATTTGTTACCTCACGTGACACTACAAACTAAACTGGTTGCGACCCTTAAATTGATTGATTTCACCCGGTTGCGACCACTTAAACTGATTTCTACAGCAACCCATGATATCTAGAGAGAAAAATTCATATTATCAACTCCAAAGATGTATGAAATGTCCATGTTCAACGGTGCTCCGGTGGAATTGATGTGAGGCTCACTATCAGCTTCCTCATCGCCTATGAGCACCGAGTGCTCGGCATCTTGCTCCAGCTCTAGTTCGAGGTCAGGCTCTCCGCTCTCCATCTCGATGCTACACCCGGTGTCTTCAAAGTCGAGGTCGTCCGTCTTTTCCGCGCTCGCGCTCATTTTCAAGGTCTTTGACAGCAGTTGGGTTGCCTTTGATAATTTGGGTAGAGAAGGTATGTGATTGGTTTGAGGGAGCTCTTACGTTGGTGTAGATGTACACCAACTTGTCCAAGTTATTTGGTAGCAATTTGTTTCAGAATATGGCCTGCATAACACCAGTTTCTTTCAGAAGCAGCACTTGTAGGCTGAATAGTGAGAAACTCTAGCGCAAGCTTTCCCAAAGCTTTGTCTGCGTCAACGTACGTGTCCCATCACTTGGTTACATTCTCGACCCTGCTCACAGAAGATTTAATCTCCGTTAAATTTTCTCCAAAGTACGATTCGGGCGTCTCCGTCAGGTCAACGAGTTCGGCGTACATCCCAAAGCCTTCGCCCGCTCCATACTTTGCTTTCAACCATTGCTTGATGCGAGCACCGCTCGGTTTCGTGAGGGCTAGCTTGCGATTCTCTTGGACAGTAACGTCAAGTATAGATGCTAAGCTCACTTCGGGAGTAAGTACCTTCCGCCACCGAACGAGGATTTTACTCCAAACTCCAGCGTAAAAAGACTCAAGGTTGAACTTTTCCACATCATCAAATATATCCAAAAACGCACCATACACGTGCGCTAACCCAACTTTGTCGCCTTCAAGGTAGGTGATGCTTTTACTGATAACCTCAATGATTTGGTACAACGGCCGCACAGTGCTCCACCAAGATTGTTGCTGCAATTTTTTGTAAATTGGCGATTTGGAGATCTCAAGTAGCAATTTTTCATCGTCATCCGTAACTACGCCCTGGCAGTCGTGGAATAAGTGCCTCGAACCTATGATAGACTCCCAGGCCGCTTTCCGACTGATATGTTTTCAGGTCGACAAAAAGAAAGGAGAAAGCTTGATGAAATCAGTCTAGGGCATCACCGACAATTTGTCGCCTGTTGCTGTGTCCTGTTGCGCCTTCTGTAGCAGGAACCTCCCTCTCGAAGTCCTATAGAAAATTCCGAACAGCTCTGATGCATCTTGTCTGACAAAATGAAAACAGTTTGACTTGACAATGTCACCGATGAGCAAATTCAACTGATGTGCGGCACAACTCATTTGGTAGATATGCGGGTATATTTCACGAACCTTTCGAGTCGCAGCTAACATGCTAGCAGCATTATCCGAGCTTATAGCGTTGATCTTTTCAGGGCCTATCTCTTTTATCACGTGGAGTAACTGATCGGAGATATGAAGCAGTCTGTTTGTTTGCACCCGTTTCTATCAACTTGTGAAACAAGGCTTGACCACGCGGAGTGACGACCACGTAGTTATTGAAGTGTTGGTGACCTCTTGACCATCCATCCGTAACTAGCGTCAAGTATTGCTTTCCACCATGAAATCGATTGTCCTCAATGTATTTGCAGACGTGATCACACGTGTCTTGGTAGACTGCTTCTAGCAACGTCGTAGCTAATTTCTTTCTGTTGGGAACCCGCATACCAAATGCTTCAAAGAGCTCCCTTGTAACCAAAGCATCGGCAACGTAAAATGGCAAGCCTAGAACGTAAATAAATCGTGCCATTAATAGTTCAAAGCTCTCTGCTAATGCTGGCGGAACTCTGAGAGCGTAGTCCTCTATCGAATAGTTACCAGCAGCACAGCCTTTTCTTCTCTTAAACATGGGTCCTTCTGTGTTGCTTGAATCTGTCTGGCTGGTATCTGCCTGCTCAGAGTACCTCAGCAAATCTCGTCGCCGTCTGTGCCCTATCAGCGAGACACTGGTTCCTTAATATCAGCTGGAGGGTCATCACAGTGATCAAGAACATACGCCAGCCAACGGTCCAGGCGCCTACTTGCCATTTTCGATCCACAAAAGTTGCACTCGAATAAACCGTTCGCTGTTCTTTTGGCCAAGTCCAACTCTGTCACACGTCAATCCCAACTCTACGTATAACTCAGAACAAAATAGCGGTCCTCGAGATTATGTGCCAAGATTGCATCGATAAAGGCGCGGTACCTGGACGTTCTGGTAAGATCGTCCTGCCGAAACCCCTATATTGCCAATCAAATTCCTGGACTTCCGATAATCACTGCGGAAACAGCTCATCACATGCATGATCCAGATAAAGCGAGGGCTTGGCACGCCGATGTCGGTGATACTATAAAATGGGTTCGAAGTTTCTCGATGTTCCAAAAAAATTCGTGCCCCATGAAATATCTAAGGCGTTCTTTCTTTAATAATCTTGATCTTATCTTGGTCTTCTTTCTTATGATTACGGGTGCTTCAGCAGGGCGGCCGTGTGAACGCGGGATTCGACCAGACGCGAGCGAGCTAGTATTAATGGACGCACTGAATCTTTCTGCTTTAATCAAGAACCGCAGTGTCTCGTGCGTGGAAGTGATGGAGGCATTCCTTGACCACATCGACAAATACAACCCTATGGTCAATGCTATTGTCGCATTGAGACCTAGAGAAGACCTGCTGGTCGAGGCTCGTCTGCGAGACAAGCAACTGGACGATGGAAACTACCTCGGCTGGATGCATGGCTTTCCCCATGCTGTGAAGGACCTAGCTTCTGCCAAGGGACTGCCTTTCACCTCCGGGTCAACCATCTATCGAAACCGGACTGGAACGTATGATGAAATTTTTGTGTCCCGTATAAAGGATGCCGGGGCAATCATCATTGGCAAAACGAATGCACCCGAGTTTGGCCTTGGTTCTCAGACATATAATAATGTCTATGGGACGACTGCAACGCCTTATAATACATCCTGCACCTCGGGGGGAAGCAGTGGCGGTGCGGCTTCGGCCCTTGCAATGAGACTGGTTCCTGTTGCTGATGGCAGTGACTACATGGGGTCTTTACGCAACCCCTCCGCCTTCTGCAACGTAGTTGGATTCCGGCCGACATGGGGCCGTGTGCCCGAAGCCGGATTTATCTCACAGCCCACTGTTGCCGGTCCCATGGGACGTAGCGTGTCAGACGTTGCCCGGCTGCTGTCTACTATGGCGGGCCCGTATAGCACTGCCCCACTGTCGATTCAAGAGGACCCTGAAATATTTGCTGAAAGTCTCAAGCGAAATTTCAATGGAACACGGATTGCTTATGTGGGGAACTGGAATGGTCATTTAGCGACTGAGCCGGGTGTTCTTGAGCTGGTCGAATCGTCATTTGGAGCTTTTGAGAGCCTGGGATGCAAGATAGACCGAGTAACTCCCGATGTTGATCCTGAGCACATCTGGCAAACCTTCCTTCAATGGCGTTGGTTGAACAACTTGGAGTATGCCCCTCTGTACAATAACCCTACGGACAAAGCCCAACTAAAGCCCGAGGCAGAATGGGAGATCGAGCGTGGACTTAATCTCACAGCTCTCCAGGTATCTGGTGCGTCAAAAAACAGGACAGAATGGTTCAAGACTGTGGACGACTTTCTTTCCACTTACGACTATATCCTTGCCCCTAGTGCCCAAGTCTTTTCCTTTGATAAGACTGTCCACTGGCCGTCCGAGATCGACGGTAGAAAGATGGACACTTATCACAGATGGATGGAGACTGTGGTGCCTTGGTCATTGTACGCAGGACCGGTTGCTGCAATGCCTGTTGGCTTCAACGATAAAGACTCATCAATGGGTGTTCAAATTATTGGCCGGTCCCACGATGACTTCGGTGTCCTGCAGTTGGCTCATGCCTATGAACAGAAGACAAACTGGACTAAAAAGGTACTTCCTCTTGCACTTCGCTAAAGATGGTGTGCTGGGATAGAAGAACCTGTGTTAATACAGTAAATTTGCTAGTAGCAGTAGTAATAACTTTAGATGAGGTCCTGGGCAGTATTTTCTAAATACTTTTAAATCGCACCAGGGCAACAACGGAGCTCTATTCGACCAGCCGGAACTGGAAGCCTAGGAAGTTGTCGCGGATTCTACCCCCAACATCTCAGAAATTCAAGCTTGCCACACGCCAAGTTCTCCGAAAAGGGGGCCCAACAAAAATCATATTGCTCACAGGTATTATTGAGGG
Source organism: Wickerhamiella galacta (assembly GCA_030582755.1). Taxonomy (NCBI): domain Eukaryota; kingdom Fungi; phylum Ascomycota; class Dipodascomycetes; order Dipodascales; family Trichomonascaceae; genus Wickerhamiella; species Wickerhamiella galacta. The sequence goes on along the minus strand of JAJMGW010000065.1, from coordinate 24,586 downwards.
TCGCTGGGAAAAATCTGACCGGACCATCCTCCTAGGGTGTCTTGATAGAGCGACCTACTTTCACTCACTAGTGATGGTCTTGGATGACTTGGTAAGGCTTGTGAGCTTTACCGACGTGGTGAAGCTTATGATTTTTAGCAGCTTCCTACTTTGTTGTAGGCTTTCTTTGAAGCATCCCCATTGAATCTGGGTCATTTGATATAATATTTTCCCCTAGTCAAATCGATATATTTGTTGCTAAATTAGGGCCGGCACTACCATTTCTTAAACGAATGTTCTCCATATTGAAATAACTCTTTCGAAGTATTCAAGTTCAAAGTGCAGTTCGACAGTACAAAATATCAAAATACTTGACAACATCAAGCAGAAGAATTTCATGAAAGAATGCAATGAAGCAGCCGAGTCCAATCCTCCCCAAATAGCATCACGCACGAGCGCCCAATGCGCGTTTCCCACGCGTAGCTAAGATAATGTCATACTCAGGACGAAGTGGCTTTCTCAAGCTTCCACACAGAGTTGACCTTGAAATATTCCGGGGCCACTGCGCGGTCTGACTGGCCGCGTAGCTCACCAGTGAGCCGGAGGTCCCTCTCGATCATCCGCTTGTCAAAAGAGTCAAGGTTCCACCGATCACGCTTCCCCCCATTTCTGAGAAAGTGGACGGCACTGAGACCAGCTCCGCAGACGGTGAAACAGGTCAGCATCACCCCATAGGGCAGCAACGCCTCGAACGGGATCATAGGTTTGAAGTTCGGCTTTGGTTGGCTGAGATGTGTTAAGCAACACGTGATACATCAGGAACGACTATAACATTTGATCATATTTGGATCACTTAAAGCACTACAATAGTCAGTTGTCATGTCAAGTCTGATATTATAACTATTATTCTGGTACTATTCCTTTTTATTTTATTAATATCATCACCAACAAAACTATCGAGTTGGACTAGAACCAGTTATTTCGTAGCAAGACCGAAATTCAGTAGGGATACCGCAAAGAAGTCTAAACAACAAAGCAGACGATCAGAATTTGTATTTCAGTTGCACGCAGTCACAGTGGTAAACTCGGGATAATGGCACAGATGTCAGACACCAAACCTATACGACGGACGTAGTCGCAGCACCATTTCGTCACATTGGCGGGTTTATCTTATATATTAAGACTATATATGCAATATCAGCCTTAGATGTTAGAGGGGTAAAGCATTATGCGCACAGCGGCACCGAAGGTCTTGGGGGGGAGATTTTTGCGGAAGTTGGCGCGAACCATGCCGGAGTTGCCGTGTGTACGGGTAACTTTGCCCCAGATGACGCGGATTTTGCTGCCGCGGATCTCTTTGTGAGCGCGGTAGACGAAAGCCACGCGCTTTCCAAGGTAGAACTTGGCGTCCTCAGGAGTGTCGACACCCTCGATCTGGATCAAAGAGACATCAGGGTTGTTGTTGCGCTTAGAGCGCTGGTACGACAGGTGCTTGCCCTTGACATACAAACGGTGAGTCTCGGCCATGTTTAAGGTGTGCGTTTGTACCCGCTATAGCTATAGTTGAGTCGGGGACTGGGATGTAGTGACAAGAAACGCCCTAAGCCCTCCTTAATAACGCGAGCCTGCAAGAGAATTTGGCAGCATGATATCAGGCTAGATCGCCAGCTATAAACATAAGAAGGTAGCAGGAAAGAAGCGACTCAGCGATTTGTTTCATGTACACTACCAAAAGTATCAGGGCAGCTCAACCCACTTTCTTCTGGACTGAGCACTCAAAATTTGCACCGTCAACCTCGTGCATTGCATACACCCTAACCCAAACACCAGGATCAACTATATAAGCCCGGCGTTGGGAGAGATTTCACTATGCGATGTACTCTATGGATCATTTCTATAGTACGCATCCTTTTTGAGCTCTTCTAAAGAGCCACAGAATCCAACTTGGTTGATGAGGTAGTTACCTACGTGCCCTAGAGTGAGAACCGATTTTTTGCGAGCGTCTTCGGACTTTGCATCTATCAAAAAACCCTGTTAATGCCCCGTTATATTGTCGTCTAGGAGCGAGACACCTTGTTGCAGCCTCGTGCTGTAACAAGCTCCCGTACTCTATTGGGCGATTATTATCCTCGGCTCAAGGGAGCGATGATCTCGACCCCTGGTATGTGCTTCTACGGAAGAGTTATCTTGGGTGGGCATGTATGGCTGTCTGACAAGTTCCTTCTCGGCTTTTTTAGTAGCTTGAAGAGTGTACGTATTTATGTTTTATTTTATAACTATATTCTACAACTTGTGTCTGCAGCTGCTTAGTTTTACTGCAGCAGTTTTTTCTGCTTTTTTTGTGTTGGTTAAAAGCGTGCGCTGACATCATTCAACCAATGCACGTTCTGCTAACCAACGACGATGGGCCTGAGGATGATCAGTGGTCTCCGTATATCAGGGCTTTCGTTGAGGCGCTGAGAGAAACGAACTGGGATGTGTCAATTGCGGTACCCCACAAGCAGCGCTCGTGGATTGGCAAAGCGCACATCCTTGGCCAAAACATAACAACGACGTTTCTGTATACAAAAGGCATAGACGGCGACACAATGGGACCATTTGACACTATGCGACCCGAGCTAGCACAGGACTATCAGGAATGGGTCCTTCTGGATGGAACACCGGCCACTTGTGCCAACATCGGCGTGAACTACCTTTACCAGGATAAAGGTCCGGTAGACCTGGTGATTTCGGGTCCAAACTACGGAAGGAACACCTCTAGTGCATACATCCTATCTAGTGGTACGTTTGGAGCTGCGCTAGAGGCTGCTATGGCAGGACGAAGGGCTGTCGCCTTGTCATTCAGCTACACGATCCAAGATCACCCGCTAGAACACGTGAAGCTGGCATCTGAGCTGAGCATCAAGATCATAAAACATCTACTGGCTAACTGGAACCCAGATGTGCAGATCTACAGCATCAATGTCCCTCTCTCGGAAGACCTAGGCGAGAAGACGAAGGTCATATTCACGCCATTATTGGAAAATCAGTGGGCATCGGTGTACGAGCCCCAGTCTGCTGGAAATGGCAGAACAGAGTTCAGATGGGCGCCGAAGTATCACCTGTGTGATGAGTCGGCCATTAACGCAGGACCAGGTACCGATGCGTGGTCTATTCTCCATGGTGACATAAGGTAAGTGCATTCCCTCGCGGTAGCAGGACAGAGATTAACCTAGTATCACGCCACTCAGGGCAACATATAAACAGGTTGAGGAACTCTACGGGACAGAGCTCGACTTAACGAAATTGTGAGTACAACGCCGGGTGAAGACGGGTTACTCATACAGTTGTTTAAGTGACAGACGAGGCTGTCTGGCGGCCATAATCGATACCTCAGATAAGTACACACAGGATTGTTGGACCCGTGTATTCGAAAAGCACAGTGTGCCTTTTTATCACTCCTACGAAGGCGCTCCACTAGCGGGCTCTTTTGATTACCGCGACTATGATGATATCGATTTTGATTTCCGCGCAGGTAATGGTACATTACTATATTCATACGTCTATCGCAAAGCCTTGATACGCAAAAATTATCTCACGAACACAATTGCGTACTACCGAGCTAAGCACCCCAAATCCATCCTGAATGAGGCGTTCCCTGACACATTCAACTTGGAGGTGGATTATGCCGAGTTTTTGGATGACGCGTTGGACGAATCTTATGAGCTTAGACAAGAAATTGAAAAGAACACCAAGGTGTGGATTTTGAAGCCTGCGTTGAGTGACCGCGCACACGGAATCCGGATATTCCAGTCGTTAGAGGGGCTTCAGTCTATTTTTGACGCCTTTGAAGAGTTTGGAGATGAAGACGAAGATAAAAACACGGCTGACGATGGAGTTCAGATTTCTAATCTGAGACATTTTGTAGTTCAGGAGTATCTCCGAAATCCTCTACTGATTGACGAAAGGAAATTCCACCTCAGAGTCTACGTGGTAGCGTCTGGTGCGATCAAGATCTTTGTGTACAATCAGGTCTTGGCGCTATTTTCCTCAAGCAAGTATCAAGAACCAGCGGGAAACGTTGTTGACACGAGCGGGCACCTGACGAACACTTGCTTCCAGGATGGCAATGTGGATGAAAGTACAGTGAGACTGTTGTCTCAGCTGCCGATAGAAGATGGTGCAAAGAATCAAATCTTTGAGAGTATATGCTCTATAACAAGAGATGTTTTTGATGCCGCCCTGAATGACAGAATTAACTTCCAGCCGCTGGACAATGCAATGGAGTTTTTTGGACTCGACTTTCTCGTTGATGAGAATCTTGGTGTTCAGATTCTGGAGGTAAATGCTTACCCGGACTTTCAGCAGACTGGTTCTGAGCTCAACAGCGTCGTTTACGGCCTTTTTGAAGCTAGCTATCGATGTGTCATTAACCCTTTCTTTAGCCATAGAGAGTTTCAGGATGAGAGGCTGAGACTAGTTCTGGATAAAAAAATACATCAGCTATAGTACAAGAAAATAGAATAAATGATAAAAGAACTACTCGCTTCGGTCCGTGGCAGAGGCGCGTGTGCTTGTCGCGGCTGTCTGTGAAGCGCTCCAATGGGGCTGGTCATCAGGTCCTATTTCTTCCTCAACGTAGTCCTGCCCGTTGATCTCCTTACACCAATTTAAAATCTGCCTTCGTCGCCGGTCGGTCTTTGTAAATCCAGAACGTATGGCGGTCATTGAGCGGATGAACTCCTCCAGCCGTTGTTGTGCAATCTGCAGCAACTGCCTCGATTCCTCAGCCGATTCGGCAGACACGCCAAAGTTTCTGTCTATTACAAGGTCCGGAGTAGCAAAAAAGCTGTCAATTGCGGGCTGGGACCTCGTATTTGTTCGTTTTGATGCTGTACCGTTAGTCGGGAGGGCGGGTGCGCTGGTGATCCCCACGGTGCCTTCAGGCAATTCCTGTGCATTTTCAGCCTTGGGTGCAGGTCCAGAATCCACATGGTCAAAATCAGGCAGGTTCATATTGCGCACCTGCAGGATCTCGGGGTCGTCCCCAAGAAAGCAGGATAGCAGGTTGCTGAGTTTCGTCACATGTTTCTTCTCACGCACAATTATATCTAGCGTCTCCTGAGCCATGTCAGCGAGTCTAGTAGAGTTGAAGGTTTTAGACACTGCGGGATGAGACGAGACCTCAGCAGGGTCGGTGATCGGTTTCAGTAGACCGTCCAGCCGGACGTCGCTCAGGAGATCTGGCGAAGAACTATCATCGCTCTCGACTATCTCAGTGACAAATCCATCAAGATCTTCTTCTGAAAACTTGCTGAAGCGATTATAGACGACGGCTCGCTTCTTGCCTTTGCGTTCGACGAGTTTGACATCGAGAGGGTCGTCAGGGTCCCTGAGAACAGTGCAGCTCACACTCCGCGCGCCCCGCTTCAACTTGTTGCCTCTGTTTGTAGGTAGATCACCTATGTAGTCTTCGTCTGAATCGCTGGCATCAGGAAGCCGGGACAAGGCATGCTTCAGGTTTCTTCGTTAGTCTGGTGATTCTCGATGCCGCACGTAGGGACTCTCTTCATTCTCGCTGTCCAAACTCCACCACCTCGAAGCAAATAATTAGGAGCCTGTCGCGTGCTTGCATGTTCACTTACATTATTTCCTGGAGCGTTTCCTGGTCGGACATGGAAACCGCTGCTGGTTACCTCAGCACAACCAGGCACTTAAATTTGTCTTGTGGAGAGAGGCTGCAGAAGCTCGCATGCTGGATTTTAGATTACAGGGAGGGGGGCATATGAATATGGCATATAACATTAAATAGACGGTTCTCGGATTTGCATGCTCCTGGCGATCTGCCGATGGCCGCTCAGATAATTACAGGATCGCCTTCGTTGCGAGCATAGACAGTTGATTTGGTGCTTTTTTCGGTCAAGGGAAGAACGAGCCGGAAGGCATCGCTGGTGTTCAAGTAGTACCGATGCATGCGGCGGGTTCGAATAAATCCGAGGTTCTGATACAGCGCAAGCGCTGGTTTATTGCTCACCTCCGTCTCCAGGATCACCTCGTCACCTCCCTGGTCGATGAGCCTCTTCACCAGCATGCGAATTAGCTCCTTGGCAATACCCTTTCCACGATGGGCCTCACTCACGGCAAGCATAGCTATGTACCCGCGTTTGCGGTTTTTGTGCTCTCGCACGCTTCCCACAATAGTGCCAACGATCTCACCCGCCTCTGTCTCCGCTAAAAGATAGAGGCTAGGCCAGTCCCGGATAAAATACTGGTACACATAGATTGAGTACGGCTCGCTCAGGTCCTTGGATACCAGCCGCTCGATCGCCTCCAGCTCATGGTACAGCTGCTCCGGGTTGTGTTCTCGGAACCTGATCTTTTCCATTTGCGGCTAAGTGTCAAATTAGGTAACCGAGCGATCCCAGTTTGTTAACAGAGGCTTGCCTCTTCAGGCAGATGAATATATTCAATTCGTACACTGGCGAAGCCCAGACTGTCGAAACACAAGGAATTGTTAGTCTAGGCGTGCTCGGCGCACTTATAGCGGAAACGCAGCACGTTGAACCGGCGAACCAGCTTCTGTTATTGCAGCCCAGCGCAAACCAGCTGAGGCTGGAGACCGCAGTGGATGGTCAGAGAGTTTTCTTGTTTGACCTGGGGTTAATCAGGAACCGCTCGTTGACTCGCTCCAAGTATGTGGCTAGCGCCGCAGTTTCTACCCGGGATCTCCAATCGCCGCCCGAACCGCCACCGGCAGACGCAGCTGAGGACACGTCTGTCCCCAATGTGTCCTTCTTTCAAGCGCTAGCAGCCTGGGCTACTGATTCATTGCGTGTTTGCAAAGAGGCCGCGCAGGCGATCTACGAGCTGCAACGCCAGAGTGCAGTGATAGACCAGGGCATTCAGTTGGCACTCACACACATGGATATACATTTGCGCAAGCTAGCTCAAAATTTTAAGCAGCGCCACAGTGTAGCAGAGACTCTGGCCGCAGACGTCAAGGACTGTGGCCGCTGGCCAGCCGTCTGGGATGCGATGCGCACCGTCCCATGCCTTGGCGCTAAGCTCCCAGAACTTGCGGATAAACTAAAGGTGGAGGAATCCTACAGTGCTGCAACACAAACCCTTGCAGAAGCTAACAAGCTCTTAGCTACAATAAAAGAGGCCAACACCAAGATCCAAAACGAGGGAGCAGCCCTTCTTACAAGCGCTTTCAACTATACGCCAGCTGACAGCAATGAGCCGCAGGTAGCGGAAAGGGAAATCGAAACTCTGCTCAAAAAAGTCATCTCAGATGCAAAGAGTCTTGAACAGGTGCCAGACGAAAAATATGAGGTCATGGCCCCGAGAGTTGTAAGGATTCATAAACAGGATATCCTGCCCGAATTAGAGCTCGCATTCAAGGAGCTTTTGCAGCTGGAAAAAGCATATGCTGTCGCGAAAGCCAAGTTGCAAGACGGGCTGTGCGATTGTCTTGGGGGCATTTCCCGTACTCAGCTACATTCTGTGCAGTTGAAGAAAGAAATCAAGGGACTGACGCAAATACTCGAAAAAGTAGACAAGCACAAGGTCAAGGCAGCCCACATAATCGATCTCCCGTTTGTATATGGGTTGGCCCTGATTGAGGAATATCGACGGCGATCTTGGGATACTAAGGTCCGCGGCATGGCCTCTGAGGCTACAATAAAATTTGAGACACTACGGAAACAAGAGTACGAGCGAATCGATCAGTGGCTCCACCAATATAGCAAGCTTGAATCCTTTGACAAGCTCACGTCCATCGACGTGGATCTATGCAGGGTAAAAGTGACGGTTACACCAGAGACCCAGCCTCCCGCGCCTGCACTCGAAATCCACGACTATCTCAAAGAACTGAGAGGTGCTGGGCTCAATCGGGTTTGTGATGACCTCAAGAGAGCACTGCATGAAATGGAAACTGAGACAGATCTCTCAGTGGAAGAAAAAGCTTTGACTACATCTTCAAGCTCTAGTGGCAAATATGAGACGCGTATACGGAAACTGGAAGAGCTTTTGCTCAAGTGCAGGTTTGATTTTCAGCAACAATCCCGAGTCAATGATTCAAAGGAGACAGCTGGGAATGCTCTTGCTCTGAAGAGACCACCCGAAAAAGTTGAACAAGTTGCGCAAACGAGTGAATACCAGGTCAAGGCGCTGGAAAAGGAGCTCGAAGATCTCAAGCTGACTTTGAAGCAGCAAGAAGAGGAGCAAAAGCGCAAAGACGAGGTCATCGCTGCGTTGACTCAGGACAAAACTGCATTGAATCAGCGCGTCGTGTCTTTGAGTGACAAGTGCACAGACTTGAGCCAGCGTATTTATTCCACTTCGCATAATCTGGACAAAATTCTCCGAAACATGGGCCTACTTGCATCCAAGCAAAATATAGACGGCGTGTTGCGTTACAAGGTGAGCCGAGTAAAAGGACTGAGTCGAAGGACGAGTATGCGGGAAAAAGATCGAAGTACCATTCTCGGTACCGAGTCCGGGAGCGACGAGCCAGAAGGCCTTGGCGACTCGCCACTACCAGACCCCGAGCTGTTGCATTGGGTCAACCGTGAGAACGAGGACGAATCCTTCCAAAGGTTCGCCCAAGATGTCTACATTGATTTTGACACGTACAGAGACTCTGTGTGTCGTCGCTTTGGAGACGTGGAGAAAGTTGCACGCAAATACCACAGTGAGGTGAAGACACTCCGGGACAACGTGAGGCATCTGGAGCAGGGTATGCGCAGCCGGCTCGCTCTCAACCAATTTGCAGTTGGTGATCTTATACTATTCCTTCCCACTCGTGATCCAGATCGACTGCCAAATCCATGGGCAGCATTCAACGTCAATGCGCCTTACTATTTTCTGGATCCCAGCATAGCTGATCAATTGCACAACCGCGAGTATCTGATAGCCCGGGCAACTGCAGTTGTACAATATCAGGTACCACACGGTGCTTCTGAAGCAGACAACCCTTTTGGACTCCCAGAGGGTATGAAATGGAATATAATCTTGACCCAGTGAACAGGCGAGCTTTGTCCAAGCACAGAAGTCAACGACCCCACCGCGACAGCGACCCAAACCCCCGAATCGTCCGTCATTTCAGAGGCCAGCAGGATGACTAAACGGCATGTCTTCGGATAGTGACAAGACGGCATCCAGCGCCTCATGGCGTTCACTTCTACAATCAGTGGCCTCATTCCGGGGCGATTTGTCGTCTTTGACTGCGCCTCCGTTCATTCTGTCACCAGTGTCGCAGCTTGAGTACGGTGCTTACTGGTATACAGGAGCGGACTTCACAGCGCCCGCTAAGGAGGCAGACCCTGAGAAGAGGTTCTTGCTAGTGCTAAAGTATCTTTTCAATGTAATGAGGGGTCAGTACACTCGCAGAAATGAGACAGAGGGCTACGAGAAGAAGCCACTGAATCCGTTCTTGGGAGAGCTGTTTGTGGCGTCCTTGGACGATGGAAAGGCGACTGTTGTTGCGGAACAGGTGTCTCACCATCCACCAGTATCCGCCTTCCACATCAAGAGTGCGGATGGGTTGGCCACGGCCAATGGATTTGTGGGTATCAAGGCTCGCTTCAATGGAAGCATATCTATCAAGCAGTCCGGTAAAACGCTGTACCAGCTCAAATTGCCGGATGGATCCGTGGAGTCCTATGTCATTGATTTGCCCGCAGCACACATAGAAGGGTTCTTGACCGGTGCGCCGTTCCTCGAGCTTGACGGCAAGTCTACGGTAGTTTCGTCCAGCGGCTACCAAGGCGTCATGCACTTTACTGGTGCAGGTTGGGTCTCCGGCAGCAAGCACAGCGTCAAGGCAGTTGTGTCCACGGTATCAGACCCTGAGAAACGACTATACACGATCAAGGGCCAATGGCACAAGCAGCTGCAAATTCGCGGCGATGCCAAAGGTAGCAAAGAGACAGCATTCGAAGACCTCACTCACACCACTCCAGTAACGGTTACCGTGAGGGATCTGGAAAATCAAAGTCCTCTTGAGTCACGCAAAGCTTGGAAGCCTGTTGCAGATGCTATTCGCGCCGGCAACGCTGATGTGATTGCAAAGGAGAAGACAGTCCTTGAGAACAAGCAGCGTGAGCTCAGAGAAGAGGAAAAGCAGCAGGGCAGGGAGTGGAAGCAACGGTGGTTCGAGCTTGTTACGCCTGCTGAGGCTCCTAACAGCCCGTACGTTGAACTCACTTCGAAAGGACCACTCGCACCGCCTGAGCCCTTCTGGCGGTTTTGCCCAGATAAGTTCTCAGCTGACGCCGACTTCAAATAGACCAGATCACACTAATGGGCCTAGCGTGTGTGGTTTCAGTGAAACCGGTACTCCTTGCGCCATACTTGCGCCACAGTTTCGCCACATTTGCGCCTCACTTCATCCATTGAGTAAACATTACTTGCGTAATCGACCTGCTTACCCCACGGGCAGGTCCCCTTGTTGCGCTGCACAAATGGACGGGAGAGTCACAAGTTGGTACTACTGCGTCAAAAGAAACATGAGATGGACATAAATTACATACTCTGCTGGTCATAACATATCTCAGCATTGAATACCTCATTCGTGCATCTCCTGCCCAGCGCAAGTCTTAGTAACAGGTGGTCACTTTGGCAGCAAACACAGAAGGGCGTCGCAACCAAAACAGAGACATGTTCCATGTGAGCCGGGAAGCGCGATTACGGCATTACAGCAACAATTCGCAGCAAATCAGTGTCCGGACAGGTTGACGCTAGCCAGCTTGCTCCGGAATGAGCAGCACTCCTGCACCTGGGGCTCATCACCCTAGCCCACGGTCGAGCACAGCCAAAGCATGCTTTAGATGTCTCGTCATACGCGTCCACTATTGTAGTTCGCTACCAGAACCACTAAACACACCAATGCCCAAAGACGAGACCGCCACCACCACTAAACGCACTCGCACTGCCAGTTCTGCGGCTCCCAAGGGACGCAAGAAGGATCCCAATGCGCCCAAACGCGGCCTCACCGCGTACATGTTCTATGCTGCTGACCAGCGTGAGAAGGTGCGCGCAGCCAACCCAGATATGAAGTTTGGCCAGATTCACATCAAGATAGGCGAGCAGTGGAAGGCGCTCTCTGAAGAGGAAAAGAAGCCATTCGAGGAGAAAGCTGCCGAAGATAAGAAGCGTTACGAGGAGCAAAAGGCTGCGTACAAAAAAGAACAGGCGGTCTAGGTCGCCAATTGACCAGTCTGCTTGGTTCCTGTCCAAAGCTGTCTCCAACGCGCTAATTGGTGCTGGTGTAGCCACTTGCGGTTCGCGATGACTTAGGCACGCGTGTGCACAGTAAAGTAGAAATAATAATTTTTTGTTTGCGTTTGCACGGCAACAGAGTGCCAATTGTGCCCGGGTTCCCTGCAGAGCACCACCAACACTTTATTGCGAGCTTGACGGGTCAGGTGCAGGTGGAAAGTTGTGAAGTCTGTCGTTCACGCGCTGGTAGAACACAATGTACGCAGCACTTTCCTGGGCAAGGAGTTGGCGTGTGGTTGTCTCTGTGATGCTCGTGTCACTGATAGTCCAGAAGGCAGGTTCGGAACGACGCGAGGACGCGTGACTGGACCGGCTGGAAGCAGTCTTGTCCGGTAAAGCTTCTGTTGACAGCACCGTGGCTTGCGGCCGAGGAGGTGTCGGAAACGGCAACTGAGACGTGTTTGCTGATGGGCTGGTTTCAGCGCTGGGCCTGTAGCCGTCGCTACTAATGCTTTTAACGCTCTTGGTGCTTGCAATCGAGCCCGCGTCGAGGTCTCGATCCAGCCCGTTCAAAGAAGTCGGCTTGCTCCGCAGGGAGGGGTCGCGTGACACCGACGAAAAGGATCGCTGTGTTGAAGCCGCAGAGAGCGGTGAACGACTGCCAATCGAATTTGCGGTTAGGACCGGAGATGTGTTCTGGATCGTGTCCCAGAACTTGTCTTTCCGCCGCGAGCATTCGTAATGGCCCATATAGTGGGTGCCAGAGTGCCTGATAACAGCATAAAGACGATATTTCCGAGTCACATCTCGCAGCTTCCGATCCAGCCCGCAGGCAGTGCCGTCGAGATCTAGGTACTCGGGGAGCTCAACTTTGCACGGGTTGCGCGACGCCATTGACTGCGAGTAGATAGAGCGCGACAGGTGAATAGCAAGAATGGCAGGAAGTCTGGTGATTCTGGTGGATTTTTCGATCACACTGGTGACCGAGGTGGGCAGCTGCGATTCAAGTTCCAATGGCAGGTCCTGAAGCTTCCCCTCAAAGGGTTTCAGTTCCGTCCTCAATCGATCGGTGGTATGGTCGACGCCCTCAGGTGCATTCAACACTGCACTCACTCGACAATTGACGCACCCGTAGCCACATATCTCTTCAGGCGAGCTCTGGGCATGGAGCATCTCTGGTAGACTTGTCCGGCGAGCCTGCGGGACCATCAAGCTGAGGACGAGAAAAGACGTGACCTTTTCAGTGCTCGTCCCACATCGTTTACATACCAATGTGTCTGTGGTGGCACCGGAAAATGGAAAGTCAGGAGCCACCTGTGACTTGTCGCCCGAATCGCCGGAGTCGCCAATATCGCTCAAGTCGCACGGCAGCTGCAGCTTCTTGACAAGACGCGAGTGCTCCATCTCCAGCGTTTCGATCAACAGGTGAAGAAGCTCATGCGCATCGTGCTGGCTGCGAGACAACCGCGAGCTGTAGATGGATTCCAACACGGACAAGAACGGCCACGGCGAGACCGACTTGGGCTCTGTCGTAGGCTCGTTAAGCTGTAGCATCAACTGGCGCAGGGCTAGAGACAGTGGAACTAGGTCTGGTGCAACGTCTCCACCCGGAATTGAATACAACAACTCAGTAAGGTAGGTATAGAGCTCAGGGAGCGCCGCGAAAGCTTGGAGGTCCGAATTGACAAAACAATGGTTGCTCGGGTTCAGGAGCCCCACCGTAATGCGGCCCGAGCGCTTGCGCGATTTGAGCATTTTGGTGTCTGCACCTAGCGCTGCCCCGATCCAGCGGGAGAAGGAAGGCCAGAAGATATAGAGGAACACACACCCTGCGCCCAGTCTCAGTGCCCGGCGCACTGCCAACGTAGAGAGCACGTTTTCGCCAAACTTCAGAATGGTGAACGACCCGGGCTGTATTAGAACAAACAACTCCGACAATTTCAGACTTGTCCAAGGGCAAGGGCTTCCCCGAGCTGACCTCGAAAAATGGCGAGGATTCCACTGGACTTAACGACCAGGAGATCAGCAACGCTGCTGTAGGGTCGCGAATACTTCAGAGGCTACTGGCTGTATAGACTCGTGCTGCGAAGCGCCTCAGAAATTGCAAGTCTGAGTGTTCATGAGCTCGCAGAGCTCTATGCCCGCGCGGACCACGCGTACGCGTGCGCCACAGCAGGGTGGACCAGACTGCCGCGGGCCTGGTGGTGGGATTAGCTTCCAAAGTGCGGCAGCGGTTTCGCGAAGTGCCCTTCATACCGCGGAATCCGCCAAGCGTGCACTCGACGCTGCCGCTATGCCACCGCCGCGTCCTGTGGTGCCGGAAATAAACTTCCCCGCGGCCAGCGATGGTGGTTTGGCCGCTGGGCTGGACGAGGTACGCCGTGGACGCAATAAAGTGTCGCTAGCACCGGGTCACTCACCTCTGGATTGGGCAGCGCTGCGCGGATCAGGCAAAAACCTTCGAGGAGTGGACGCTGCGGGCCCACTCAGGGTGACAGCCGAGGAGCTTGCCCGACACAAGACGCGCGAAGACGCGTGGACAGCCATTGAGGGCAAGGTGTACAACATAACCGCGTACCTTCCTTTCCACCCTGGAGGAGTCAAAATTCTCATGGCTGTGGCCGGCCGTGATGGCACCAAGATGTTCCAGCAGATCCACAGGTGGGTAAACTACGAGTACATGCTCCAGCCCTGCTTCGTTGGCTTCTTGGTGCACTGACACACGGCTGCGATACGACGTATCCTCTGGCGCGCCGCTGCCGGCTTTTTGACCTTGCTAGAAAGCCGTCAAGACGCCCACTAATTTCCCCTACCACTTCCGACCCCCGAACACCTGCCCCTTCGCATTTGGTTTGCATTTGGCTTGCGTCTGGCCTGCATTTGGGAGCGGTGATCTCTCCCAAGTCACCTTGCTCAGACGAGAGTTGACTAGCTGTACATAGCCATGGCTCTGCGTTGAGCCCTAGCTTATATTCCTACATGTGTTCTAAATTGCACACGCCATTCTCTCTGCTGGCCCTGGCACCCATGGCGTCCCCCACACTCTGGCGCTAGGGTCAGGGTCAGACAAGGATTTTTCACAACCAGATACAGGCAAAACCTTAACCTCCAGGTTACCTTCAGCACAACGCATTCGATGACAGAGCCACCACGAAAGGAGAGGGTCTCGCAGGGCCCGCAACGTGGCACTCGAGGAGGAACGCGGACACAGTCGCTCGACGACGGCGCGCTGCGCGTGAAGCGCGAGGCTGGCAGCGAGTTGCGTACACTGCTCGAGATGTTCCCTTCGTGGCAAGAGGAAGATCTGCTGGCTGTCCTTCAGGACACGCACCTCGACATCGAGACCGCAGTTCAGCGCATCACAGAGGGCCTCGCCTCGCAGTGGGGCCAGGTTAAGAGCAAAAAGGAGGTGCGCAAAAGCAAGGAGCTCCAGGCAGTGGAGGCGCCTGAGAAGACTAAGACCAAGGCCCCGCGGCGGGAACGCGAGAGGACCGAGCAACATGAGAGACCCGACAGGGAAAAGACGGATCCGCGACGCCGTCGCCGGAAGGACGAGCAGGAAGCGACCAAGCAAACCCCGGCCAATGTGCCCCGGCCTTCTGAGAAGAAACCCGCCGCGCGTAGTGCACCTCCGCCACAGGAGACACCCAAGGCTAAAATGACGTGGGCTCAGATCCTTAGCGAGCCTGCGAGCGCGCAGCCCCCGGTAGCTGCGCATCCTGAAGCACCTGTTCCGTTCGCAAATGGGGCGACAAAAGAGCTGAAGCCCGCTCCCCCTACAAAGGGTGCTGAGGTCCCCAGTGATGATGATCTAAAGACCAAACCGGCACCGGTGTCTGAGCATCGTGTTCCCGCCGCTGCCGAGCAGACCCAGGCGCATCACGTAGTTGGCACGGCGGTGCCTAACCCGAAACTTTCCTGGGCTGCAGTTCTTGGCAATCCTGTCCCCCAGCCCCGTGCGAGTGCTCCTGGTGAGCCGCCGCATCAGCAGAAGCAGCCGGGACAGCACGGCGCTGCCCCTGCCTTGCCACCCGGTATACCTAGTACTGGCGATCGCGATAGTCTGGCACACGGCGAGGAGAGAGCGAAACATTCCAATGGACGCGTCGAGCGCGGAGAGCGCGGCGAGCGTAGCGAGCGTGATAGTCGCCGTCGGCGCCAGCGTGGAAAGGTCGTTTTGCCAAAGGGGCCTGCATCCGAAACTGGCTCCCTGGGCGTTCAGTTCGGATCTCTCGACATTGCTGAGGACGCGGAGCACCACAATGTTGTTGCGGCACAGCAAGCACACCAGCAGCCCCATGCAGCTGGCCTAGCACATTTCGGCTATCATCCGGCTCACACAGCGCATACAGCGCATGCACAGCAGGCCCCCAAACAGGCCCACGCGCCCCGTATCCCGCAGATTCCTCAACTTTCACAGGTCCCTCCTGCTCAGCAGGGCCATCAACAAGGGTATCAGCAGCAGCTTCACCAGCAGGGGCATCAGCACCCCCATCAGCAGCCCCATCAGCAGGCTCACCAGCACTCGCAGCTGATGGAACAGCCTCAGCCTCAGCCGCAGCAGGGCGCACACCCGTTACCCCAGCAGCAGACGCAGCCAGGCTACGACTACCATTTCAACTATTCCGGACAACCTTATGGCTATGGAATCCCTCAGAGGTTTGCCTACTCTAACGACCAGTTTTCTAGTAATTTTGCAGACCCCCAAGCTGGCTACTACTACCAGAACCCTGCTCAAAATCGTAGCCCCAGTGGCCAACATCAGGCACGACAGGAGGCGCCAATGCTCGATCACGCCTCTCTTTATGAGTCTAATCAAGCTGCTGCCTCGCCTGACGGTGCATCAGGGTCTCCGGCCGCGCATTACGCCCAGCCTCCTTACTACATGAACCCTGCAGCTAC
The DNA here is from genome assembly GCA_030582755.1 of Wickerhamiella galacta. Classification (NCBI taxonomy): domain Eukaryota; kingdom Fungi; phylum Ascomycota; class Dipodascomycetes; order Dipodascales; family Trichomonascaceae; genus Wickerhamiella; species Wickerhamiella galacta. The sequence goes on along the minus strand of JAJMGW010000065.1, from coordinate 8,503 downwards.
GTACGGCTACTATTATCAAAACTATCCTGGATACAGTACCCCGGGACAACAATACGGTGGTACAGGCGCGCAAACCTCGGCCAAGAACTACAATGCAAGTTCTTACTACTACAGACAGCAGCCTAGCCAGGCCGCACAGCCCCATGGACAGGTACCCGACCCTCAGCAGGACTCCTACCAACGCGAAAATGGTCAAGACTTCCAGCAGGGCCTGTACGGGTACGGGGGTGAGCAGCACTACCATGACCCAACTGGTTGGGATTACGGCACAACTGGACATTAAAGCGTCTGAAGCGATGGACCCAACTTAATTTTATTGTACATAGGCGACTATGCGTTTATTAAGTCAAATTTTGCGTTAGTTCTCAGCGCTGTTGGTTCTATATACTACCAGTCACTACTCATCTAGGCCTGAGGGTTCACCTCAACACCAACCCGCTGTTTGGCAAGTACGTCGACGAATAGGGGAGATGTCGGGGGATCGATGATGCCCTTGGCCTTCTTGTCCGCCTTAAACTGGCGCACTTGATCCAAATACTTGTCGAACAGGAACGCAGAGTCGAGAGGACCTCCTTTTGCCTCCGGGTGGAATTGAGTGGAGAAGATCGGTCGACTGACGTGATGCATACCCTCATTGCTCTGGTCGTTCAAGTTGATGAAATAGGGCTTCCAATCATCCGGCAGCGTCGTGACGTCCACAGCATAGCCATGGTTCTGCGAAGTAATGTGGCAAACACCGCTCTCCAGGTCAAGGGCCGGGATATTGTGAGCACGATTGCCATACTTGAGTTTCACGGTTTTGGCACCAGCAGCGAGCGCCAAAAGCTGGTGTCCAAGACAGATACCAAATATGGGACCCTCGTAGCTGTCCATGGTCTGCTTCAAGTGATCAACAGCAGCTGCGCAGTGGGTGGGGTCACCTGGACCGTTCGAAATGAAGATGCCGTCAAAGTGGTGGGCGTACTTGTGAATAGGATAGTCCCAGGGGAATATGGTGATCGACGCGCCACGAGAAACCAGAGAACGCAGAATATTCTCCTTGACACCACAATCAAGGACAGCAATGTGCAAGTTCTCGCTTGAGCCCCGGGCTGCAGGCACGTGGAAAGGTGCTTTGGTGCTCACCTTTTGCACGAGATTGATAGTACTAGGGTCGTAGAATGCTTCGTCTTCATCCGCATCGTACTCCTCTCCGACGGTGATCCTGGCCAGAGAACTGCCGTGCTCCCGTAGAAGCTGGACAATAGCGCGGGTATCCACATTGGTAATCGCGGCAACACCCTCGCGCTTGCACCAGTCGCCGAGAGACTCGACTGCCGTCCAGTGAGAGTATTCCATAGCCGCGTTAGAAACGACAATGCCCTTACACTGGATGTGCGGACTCTCAAAGTACTTGAGCAGCCCCAGCTCGTCCCTTTCAGTGGCCGACGGAACACCGTAGTTGCCAATGAGCGGTTGAGTGAAGACCAGAATCTGCCCACGGTAGGAGGGGTCGGTCATACTTTCGGGGTAGCCAACCATACCGGTGGTGAACACAGCCTCGCCAGAAACGTTTGTGTTGGCACCAAATGACTGGCCATGGAAGATGCCTCCGTTGCGGATGGTCAACGTGGCACGGTCAAGTTCAGCCCTGACCGAGCAAGAGGCAGTGAAAAAACGCTTTACCTGGCGGGTTGCGTGAACCGCACCAGGTACCGAGCGGCTAAATAAAACACGAGAAAATGCTAACATCTTATTGTTGATCTGACTTCCACAACAGCGCTGCCAAATAATCCTGAGAAGGCTTCGAGGAGAAAAATCTCATAAACCGCAGAGCGATAGCTTGGTAGATAAGGTGCCAAAGTGTCGATGAAGAGTCATCTGCCGGGTAACCCCGCTGAAATTTGATTTGATGAAACACGAAAAGCAAGATGCCGAGTCCGGATAACCCGAGTCTTGGTGCTGATGAGGATATAATTGTCAAGGAATCCCATTTAAATACCATCTTCTAATATTGAAACACCCTGGAGATGTCAATTTCCGTAGGACCGCAAAAACCCGATTGGGATACTATTTTTATTAATTTACTTAGAATAAAATAAAACCGCATCTACATAAATCAAATTATTTGACCCTCTAGCCCCGCAACGACTGGTTAGCACAGATCAGTGTAACTATGACATATGTTGGTTCATCGCGGCAGCTGTACCCAAGACGGGACAGCTTTTGCCACTGTTATGAAGTTAAGCTGTCATCATTTCTATACTTACTGTTACCGTCTTCTTTCCTCTCGCAAAAGTCGCGTCAATACGCAAAGTTTTCTTAGGTGTAGAGTCCTGAGTAAGGCCAGGTTCACGACGCCATGGCAACGGATTTCAGAAGTACTTGTTATGTCAGCGACCTTTGCCTTATCCCTGTTTGCCTACAGGCGGTCGCGATACCCCGGTTACTTGTAACGGCCTCGAATATAAGGTATCTGTACTCTGTGTGCCTTATGGGCGGTGCCCTTCGCGCCCTCGGTGGCCGCGTCAACTTGTTCGGTTGGATGCACATAAATATGCGCGTGATGACGTCAGGAGCCGTTCGCGATTTTTTTTTCCAGCTGAGGTTGGAGTAATGAGCCGTGATCCTCGCAACCACCCGCTCCGGATCTTTGCTCGTGCAAAGGATGCGGGGAAAATAGTGAATGTGGCAGGACCCATGGTTCGGTACTCAAAACTGCCCTTTCGTTCCACCGTGCGGGCGCTGAGCCCAGACACCCTTATTTATACACCAATGATGGTAGCTCGAGAGTTTGTTCGCGCGCAAGTGGCGAGAAACTCCGACTTCACAACTAACGCGGATGATCGGCCACTCATTGCACAGTTCGGCGCGAACAACTCTCTAGATCTTGTTCGAGCGGCGATAATGATCAAACCATATTGTGATGGGATCGGAATTAATTGTGGCTGCCCCATAAAGGATCAAGTTCGAGAAGGTATTGGCGCAGCACTGATGTCAGACCCCGAAAAGGTGGCGGATATGGTTCGTGCCGTGAAGGAAGCGTGTGGCACCTCGTTCTGCGTCGAGGTGAAGATGCGCATTCATACTGATTTGGACGAAACTGTCCGGTGGGCAAAGGTTGTTGAGTCCTCTGGAGTGGACTTTTTGACTGTGCATGGGCGTCGTAAATCTGATAGATCGAGTCTCCCGGTCAATCTCGCTGCTATAAAGGCCGTTAAGGATGCTGTCTCGTGCCCTGTTGTTGCAAACGGTGACTGCTTTTCGCCTGAGGATATCACCAGGATTTCTAAGGAAACTGGTGTGGATGGCATTATGGCTGTCCGTGGCATTCTTGCCAATCCCGCAATTTTCGCAGGGTATCCAACGACTCCTTGGAAAGCGATCGAGCTGTTCTGGGGCTACGCTATGGAGTATGGACTTCCTTTTCAGCTCATCCAGCATCATATGTCTGAAATGCTGTCCTTTGAGATGACGAGAAAGGAGAAGAAGGCGATGAACTTTTGCGCTTCTACGGTGGAACTTCTTGACTGGTTTGATAAAACGTTTGTCTTCAAGCGCCGTGGCGAAGACGGCTTCGCCACACTGGTAGAATGGCCGTGGAGGAATCGTGAGTCTGTGGTGGACGAGCAATTGCCTTCCGCAGACCCTACGTCGATTTCTCCGTCTTCCTGTGCACTTGCGGTTATTGTGGCCTAGGCTTTGATGCCGCCTTAATTATTAGCTTCGTGTAGCTGTATATAGCTTGTGCAGCCAGGTTCAAGCGAAATCTATGTCGATGTCGTCTTTTGCGCTGTCAGTTGCCTGTGCATTTAAATTAGCCATCCTAAGAGCATCTAGACAAAATACCCAAGAAGAACAATTGAACTGAGCAATAGTGTATATCGGCAGGTCCTTTCGTTAAATAACATACTCGCTATCGTCCTGCTATAAATTAGCATTTATGCAAAGGCAGAAAGTTGAACTAAAAGCCAAATGGAGTCGCTAGAGGCCGGCGTTTAGAAACAAGTGGCACCACAGCGTCCATGAAAAAAACTAGCTGGGCTGCAATTATGCCCAGAACACGGGGCCAAAGTGACCCATCCATCTGAATGCTGGCAGTAATAAATAACATGAAAAAGCTGAAGTACGGCGCGCGCATCTGGAACAGCAGTGGGAAGACAAACCGGTCCTCAGGACTATAGCGTGACCATAGATGAACTATGGCCGCGCTGAGCGCGGACCCCAAAAACTTGACTTTTGCAAACGGTGCAAGGAAAAGCAGTATGCATGACGTGACAGCAATTACCCACGCATACCTCCCCGTGCCAGCAAATTGGAGCTCCTCCAATTTACGGCTCATATCCAATATCCAGAATAGGTCCATCACCAGCGAGACATCCAGCGCTCCGTTATATAGCAGCGCAGTGAAGGGTCGCCACACTTCGCCTTGGGCCACTCGCAGCGGTAAGTATGCAAAAGGCAGGCCTGTGGACACAAAGCCCATACTAACCAGAGCACCCAGCGCAACCGACGCCGTGATAATTGAGCGCGTTACTGGCGGTATCCCCAAATACCAATCTACCGGGTTTTCCATGACAAAGAAGAGGCTGACAAGTATTGCCTCTTCTGTATAGGCTCCAAGGAGTTGGTAGGAAACCAGACTCCGTCGGGATACAGTGCGGCACAACAACACACCCCGCGAAAGAGCTGTCACTCGTCATGGACTAGTCATGTTACAATGCTTTATCGGAAGGTGCAGATGTCGTTAACGGTATCTTAACTCCTAACAGGGTCTGCATACTCTAGACAACCACCTTTCTTTGTTTTTTAAAAAATCGAATCCAGTGCAGTTTTCGAAAACCTTGACGTATAAACGCTCAGCTGCTCCTCCAACGCTCGTTGCACAGGAAGCGCGCTGTCTGTACACTGTACCCTTACCCCGATACGTAAACTCGGTCTGAAAATTTCAAGATCAGTTGATCCGATGAGCGAGCCTGTGGCGAAGAGGTCCCGTAGCGAGAGAGTCAAAGGCATTGCCACCATTAAACCCCAGTATGTGCTTGAAACGTCCTCCGTGCGAGAGCCAGAGCTAGTAATCTCAGACGACGCAGCGGAGGGTGCAGGCCTCAGTAGAGCGAACGATGGAACGGTTCCGGGAACAAACAAAAAGAACAACAAGAAAAATAGAGGACAGAATAAGGGTCGCAAGCTCGTGCAGGCAAAAGACATAGTCAAGTTTTGCGAGAGAGAAAAGGATGCTACGGGAAAATGCACATTTGGCGACGGCTGCAGATTTGAACACGACGTGGAGGTCTACCTGGAATCCAAACCTGCCGACATTAGTGGTGCCTGCCCAGTCTACAGCGTACTTGGATATTGCCCAGCAGGGATTAAATGCCGCTGGCTAGGGTCGCACTACGAAAATCTCGTTGTTCTGATAGATGAGGCCAAAAAAGACGAATCTCTAAAGTCTAACTACGAGGTGAACCGAGTGAGCACAGAAACACAGCATCTTTTGCAGCGCAAGAAGTTTGACCTGAGTCTGTCAGAGAAGTACATCAACTGGATGCATGATCAGCAGAACAGCGAAAACGGGCGGAATGAAGCAGACAAGGGCGGCTCTACTGGGACAGCTGGTGAACAGGAACCTGCTGCGGAAGAAGGTGTTGACAAGGAATCCGCCGAGAAGAAAGCTCATGCTGCTGCATATGTTCCCGGGGTTGTCAAAGCCACCGAGAAAAAACGGCTTAATTATGCTGGAGCCAAGATACTAAGCCCACTGACGACTGTGGGAAACCTCCCCTACCGTCGTTTGATGAAAACTCTGGGGGTAGATGTCACATTTAGCGAGATGGCTCTGAGCTTGCCTCTTATACAAGGCTCAAAGTCAGAATGGGCGCTGGCACGGGCACACTCGAGCGAGTTGGATCGATTCGGTGTACAAATAGCGTCATCGAAGCCATGGCAAGCAATAAAAGCCGCCCAGGTGCTCTCTGAACTGACGACCAAAACTGCAGAACTCAATATTAACTGTGGGTGTCCAATTGACCTTCTCTACAGACAAGGCGCGGGGTCTGCCCTTCTCGATAGCCCGGCAAAAATATTGCGCATGGCGAGGGGTATGAATGCTGTATCTGGTGACATTCCTGTTACCGTTAAGATACGCACGGGCACCAGAGATGGGCACCCCACTGCGAAAAACCTTGTGCGGCGACTGGTTGACGAGCAGCAAGTTGCGTCAATTACACTGCATGGCAGATCAAGAGCCCAGCGGTATACAAAAGAGGCCGACTGGCAGTACATCAAGGAAGTTGTTGACGTCATAAAAGAAGAGAGAGCGGACAAGGAGCTTAAACCGTGGATCGTAGGTAATGGTGATATCTACTCCCATGAAGACTGGTATGAGCATATTGAACAGCAGGGTGTTGACACCTGCATGGTTGCTAGGGGTGCTCTTATCAAACCATGGATTTTCGAAGAAATTGACGCTCGCCAATACCTGGATGTATCTGCGCAGGAGCGCCTGGATTACCTCCGCAAATACGCCGAGTTTGGTCTCGAGCACTGGGGCAGCGACGAGTACGGCGTCAACCAAACTAGACGGTACCTCTGCGAGTGGATGTCATTCACGCATAGGTACATTCCTGTGGGGATTTTGGAGTACCTTCCGCCGCGTCTCAATGATCGGCCACCTCCTTGGCAGGGGCGCAACGAACTCGAGACGCTTTTAGCAAGTGGCAACTACAAGGACTGGATCAAGGTATCCGAAATGTTCCTGGGACCTGCACCTGACACTTTCGAGTTTACCCCCAAACATAAGAGTAACAGTTATAACTAGGATAACTAGGATAATCCTGCAGTCTACAAAATCTCACCTAGTTTACTGGGTCTTTTTATCGATGGGAGCCGCGTCACTGTTGATCTCGTCGCTGATGCGGTTGTACTCTCGAGACAGGCCCTCGCTTTGCTTTTTCAATGTCTCAAGCTCCAAATCCTTCTTCTTGAGCTGCTTGCGAAGGTCAGAGACGTCCCCAGACCCAATAGAGTCACCCTGCTTGAGAGCAAGCAGTTGCTTGATCAACTGGTAGGTGCGATTGAGAATTAGAGACAAAAACAGAGTGAAACCACACAGGTACATATTACGCTGGGCGTAAAATTTGCGAGCTAAAAAGTCGTCCCGGTCAGAAAACGCGCCCGGTGCTCTCTCTCTCGTGTAGTTCATCTCTTCCTCCACACGCCAGACACGATTGACCGAGTCAACGAACAGCACAAGAATGAACACAAATGTGAACTTCAGTGCAAGGGAAATCTGAGCAACCAGTGGGTTGTGCCGGATAACATCGACGAAAGTCCTGCGCACCCTGCTGGGGAGTGGCGCTACAAGCACAAGGAATAGCACCATCTCGGTGACGAGAATGAGGAACACTAGGGTGTAATAGAGTGTCATGGTGCAGAAGAAAGGACAGCAACTGAACGATGTTCTTATGCCTTGGCTTACCAAATAGTCCAGTAATTTGCTATCGTTGCGTCAGCATTCTGAGGTTAGCTTCCACGCTCCCAGAACTTTACGTGCATCACCCTGGTTATCCTCAATAGTCTCAACGAACACTGAGCTGCGGTAGTGAAGTAACAGCCGTCTTATGTGGGTACGCCATCCAGCTTACCTAAACGTAGTCAAAGTGGCACTTGGCCTCAGCTGAGCCATTTCATCCAGGATCATTAGATAATTTTGTACCTGCGTCTCCTCGCTACGTAGTTGCGCAGATACCCGAGTGGGGGGGGGCTGCAGATTGGTCGCGAATTCAACGGAGTCACCGATCGCCCCGATAGAATGACCCAAGAGCATGGTAACGGAGGTCGTAGCAACATTCTGGCCAGAACCACGCTAGCTTAGTTTCAGCTATTCTGTAGGTAACTCGTCAAATAATTGAAAGACGTGACCCAAAATTCGTGATCACGCATACTTGTGAAGTAGCGAACTGCAGATAAGCGTGCGAATAACTAGAGGCCAGCCGCATTGTTTCCGCTGCGGAGTTAACTTGTAGAACAACGAGACAAAGCGCCAAGACAAGGAGGAGCTCTGTTGGCGGTGAAACTCCGTCACTGAAGGATTAGTAGACATCGGCACTGATTACCGACAGCGGTATTGATTATTGACATCGAACTCAGAGCTCGGCGCAACTGGAAAAAATAAAATCCAAAAAAGTAACGCAAGACGGGGAGGGACGCGTCTCTGTCTTTTGGCGGGAACTGGCAAAAAACTTTCAGTGGTACGACTTCGCCCAATTTCCCTGATGGTGGCAGCGTTGCAAAAGGGGTGCATTGTGAAACCAAGTCGGCTCAATTCCACATGCATTACGTCACAGTGCACGATGCTCGAAAGACTCAGCATCGGCGGTAGAACATACGCCGACCACACCGCCGTATTGTGCAAAAAACACAAGGATTTATTCAAATAGTCCTTGTATTTTGTACCGTTTTGATAGCACGCTGTCAGTTTCGCTTCTGCATTGTTCCCCCCCCCCCCCCCCCCCCCCCCCCC
>JAJMGW010000064.1:0-33872 GCA_030582755.1 Wickerhamiella galacta | reverse complement strand
ATGGTCACCGCCGCGTGGGCATTTAATGCCTACACCCAACGTGGCCCGCGACTAGCCCAAGCAATTGAGGTCCGCCTCTCTCGCCCCGCCCAATCCTTGTTCAACGTGTTCTGTGGCGCCGTCAAGGTCGTCACCCATGTTGCGGTGGCAACTTGCTTCCTGGTCTTCGCAGTCCATGCACCAGCACTGGCTGAACCAGGCGTCCGCAAGAAACTCCTTGAGCCTGTTGTCGAGTTCGCATCCACGGCGGCGCCTGTGGTAGCTTCCCAGCTGGTGCTTTGCATCCTTATGACTCTGACCGGCTTGCTTCCCGTTCTGTACCGCCGCAGCGTCTCACGCCTCTCCCCTCTTGCTTGCCAGGTGTCTGAAAAAGCTAGCACCGCCTGGTTTTCCGTTAAGGACGTCGCCAAGAAGACACGCTCCGATATCAAGGCGCAACTGACCCCACTGCCTATCCTCTACCAGCGCTCTGTGTCCTACGTCTCTTCCCTTCGCCGCATGTGCTTGCACGCCGTTATAGCCTGGATGTCCGTTGCCTGGATGTGCGTTTACGACGCCGCCAACAAGACACGCTCGATTCTCAAAGCTGTGCCCAGCTTCTACCAGCGCTCGGTCTCGTGTCTCTCTTCCCTTGCTCGCCCCTTGTGTGCGCAAGCTGCTGGCGCCTGGACGTCCGTTTACGACGCAGTCAAACAGGTACCCATGCAGCTCATCGAACAGCTAAGAGCAGTCGTTAATTGTCTCGTTGCCTGCCCCTTGCTCATTGCTGCCCTCGTGGCGGGCTTCATCATCGCGCTCGTGATCAGCCCCGACACACTGCTCAGCGGCTTGATCGAGGGTCTAGAGGAAGCGTATCACAGAGCCGTCTCAGCTTTGAATGTGCTATTCACTTGGCACCAACGCTGCATCTCGTGGCTCTCTACCACTCGTGGCAAGGTGGCTGACGGGCTCTCTACTACTCGTGACAGGCTCTTTACCACTCGTGACCACATTGCCGCGGGGCTCTCTACCACTCGTGGCAAGGTGATTGGTAGTATCGCGGCCCTGCTCACCTTGAATGGGCTGCTGCTACCGCTGCTACCGATAGAGGTCGCCTTTGGGTTGAGTGCTACCTGGCTCATAATCATCCATGTCTACTCTGAGGGTATCCGCTCTCAAGCCGATGTTAAAGTTGACACGGTGGCGTCTACTCCAACCAGGCAAGCCGAACTCGTCCTCACCGTACCCCCTGTGGAACGCTTGATCGAATTGTATGCGGCACTCTATGCTGTGGAAACTGACTGGATCGACCTGTATGAGTGCCCTCGCGAGTTTGCTATTGGCTACGATCCTCCTTGCACAGACACGTCATCGACCCCAGCATTGCGAGACGAAGAGCAAGTCAAACTCCTCAACGCTGCAAACGAACTCGGGTCCTACGGCAACGCCCAGCAAACGTTCATTGGTGCGCTCGCTGACTTTGGTCACTCTCTCGACGACACAAAAGTAGCCTACGAATCGCGTGGCCACAAGAGGGGGCACCACTTCCTGGTGGATATGCATCCCATCAGATCGCGGTACGAGGTGTACTCTAAGGCGCGCAGATTAGCAATATCCATGGTCGAGCAACTCCTATCAGACCCGCGCAGTGAGGACTTCAAAGAAAAGCTGCTAGCCCTCCAAGCGGACCAGGATATTCTCAGGTACGAGCATGAACACAATCGCTTGCTGGATCAATGCAGCGACCTCTCGGACGATGCAAGAGGCTACCATGAGTACATTATCGGGACTCATCACTTCATCCGCAGGCGGTCGTACCAGAAGAAGATCGACCTCGACGACTTCTGGATTGTTCCACCTGAGGAGCTATCTCAGAGACGGCCCTATGAAGAGGAGTTGGTTGTGGCAATTAGGAACTCCCCCGTGCGAGTCACGCCACCGATCGATACTCGCGATTCGAGTGCTGACCCCAGCGCACAGAGTGAACGAAGCTTATTGTGAAGCGAGCATGGAACAGCAACAGGGATCTGCTAACCTAGTAGCAACGTTGGAGGCTAGGATATGAGTCGGCACGACCGCTCTAATGTTAGATACCGACCTGGCGATGGTACAAGAAGAAGATTGACCTTGACGAGTGTTGGATTGTTGCACCTGCGGAGCTATCTCAGAGACAGCCCTGTGAGGACGATGTGGTTATGGCAATTAGGAGCTCGCCCGTGCGAACCATGCCTCCGATGGATAGTCGCGATCGAGTGCTGACCCCAGCACACAGAGTGACGGAGGCTTATTGTCAAGCGAGCATGCTAACCTAGTGGTAACGTTGGAGGCGAGGATTATGAGTCGGCACGGCCGCTCTGTTGACAGGTACCGACGTGGCGTGTGGTATTACAGATGTGGGAGGCTCTCCTGAGAGTACAAGGGATACTATCCCTGGCGAGCACTGCAGCCGGTGAGGACACCGAGTCCTCAAGTCGCTTCGCACCTGGCCCGGCCAGGTGGAAGGTCTCTCTAGGGACCATTTGCGGCTTTGCAGATAGGCGAAGCGGAGTTCAAGCCACGAGAGCTGGCACGCTGCCCCTGCACCCGGTGAGGATACATGGTCCTCCATACTCGCTTCACATCTGGTTGTACTATGCGTCTAGGGTACATGCGGCAGAGCACTCTCCGGCCCAAATTCCTGCCAAAGCCGAGCCACTGTGGTTTCTAGTAATCTCAAGCGCTGGCGATCTGCTTCCACAATCTCTGTACATTGACCCAGTGACTATCGTTGGAGGTAATTCGAGTACGATCTAATGAAGCTGAGCCCTAGTTCCAGATCTGCTTCCGACTCGCATTGCGCTCTGTCTAGTTCTTCGTCTGCTTCATCCGCGTCGCATTGTCGGCTTCATCGAGATACTATGCGTCTAGGTTGGCCTGCAACTGAGCACTGTCCGGCCATGTTCTGGCCGCCGCCGAGCCACTGTGGTTTGTAGTGACCTCAAGCTGGTCAATACTTGCCGGCGACCTGCTTCCACGATCTCTGTACCTGAATTGCATTACACTCTGAGTCCGAGTCCGAGTCCGCTTCCTCCTTGCATTGCGTTCCGAATCCGAGTTCTGGTCCGCTTCATCCTCGCGCGGAGCAGCCTCCCCCTGTAGTGTAGCATTATGAGCCTTTCTGAGCCCTTCTCATATGAGATCAAGTTATAGTTAGTTATTATCCACATTCATCATACCTTCCCTTTGTCCCTATTACGCTAGGGCAGGTGTTAACGGAGAAGCTTGCGGTACGCCGGAAAGAGTAAAATTGCAGTGTGCTTTGATTGGTCGCGCCTTTTGCCCTCGAAGAGAGTTGGGCCGCTATTATTACCAGTTCAGGTTTGCTAGTGTCCGCGTAGTTACAGGACAAACTATTGACTGCTCTGGGAAGTCGCCCACTGTTTAATGCGGCAATAGCGCCATATAAGACTAAAAGACGCAGACACTAGGTTGCAGTCATGAGCCTCCACGTTATGTCTGATAATCATGCCCCGATCTAAAATGGAAAAGTGAGCAACTAGTTTTCACCAGCGTTACAGCATCACTAAATATCAAGTTGTGCGTTTAATTAAGGGTGACAGAACCTCATCAAGAGAGTGAAATGTATCCAGTACGTGTCGAGGCTAGCCAACCAGGCGCAGTGCCTCCTCTTGTGACAACTTCTCGGCCTTGGTGATGAGCTGGGCGATCTGTAGCGTAGTTTTATTATCCGGCCCTTTCACCCAAACTTTTCCATTAACACCGACTGCAATTTCAAAGGGGTATTTTTTCCCTATCGCATCTAGAATAGGATGGCCACGAAAAAGTAATTGCCGCGCATAGGCGAGTCCCACACTAATTAAAGTGCCACCTTTCAAGTGTCCAAACCCACCGGCTTTGCCAGTGGTGGCATCAAAGCACTCAATCTCAGGGTCTGTGTGCATGCATACCCGGGAAACACGGCCATATACGACATCCCCGACTTGGAGATTGGGCTTGTTTTTCTTGCTAGCAGACTCAAAAGCCATCTGATCGAGTCTCACGGGCTTTGAATTTTCTTGCAGAGTCACACGGTACATATCAGCTAGTCTCTGTGTAACCACACCAACAACAAAGTCTTTAGCCGAAGGAACGTAGCGTTTAGAGTTTGCTTCGATGTAAGATACTCCATTATGCTCTTGCCTGTGACCGGCAATAGCACTACGCACCTCCAACCCAGAGTCACAAACACCGGGTCCTAGCTGAGTTCCTTGCGGTCCTACAGTATCACCTGGGATCACTAAAACCATCCCGTAACAGTCCTTGCCAACGGATAAAAGATGGTAAGACGATAATTCCGTAAGTACGGACTGATAGACGCCAAATTGTATCCTGCTTGACTAAGCTGGAGGAACTAAAGAGATAACTAGATAACTAGATCTAAAGCAGAGTAGTATGCGATTTCGAAATGCATCACGAAACTGCCAGATCTGACCTTCTGCAAACATCTTGTGACTGAGTAAGTATGATTGACTAAAGCTCGAGCCTGTTCGGGCGCAGTTCGTGATTCCGTCGCGACAAAGCAAAGTGCGGTGACATAAGCCGGCCGTTTGAAATTTCCTCGGCGTAGGCGACGGGGTTTTGGCTAGCGATGGCATCCAATTCAATAAAGCTAATAGCTGGGTCGTCGCACATTGAGCTCGCGAAGCTGGTGGCAGCGAAGCTTGGAATCAAGGTGGCAGCGGTCGAAGGCATGGCACTCCCTAATAGCGAGACCTGTGTGCTCTTCGGCGAGTCGCTGCGGGACGAGGATGTGTATATCCTGCAAACGGGCCATGGCAAAATCAACGACTTTGTGGTGGAGATGCTCTTAATGATAAATGCGTGTCGAAATGCGTCTGCGCGGCGGATTACAGCAGTGATTCCACTCTTCCCCTATGCCAGACAGGACAGAAAAGACAAAGGGAGAGCGCCCATTGCCGCCAAGCTATTGGCTGATATGCTACAGGCGGCGGGCTGTGACCATGTGGTGACCTTGGACTTGCACGCCCCGCAGATCCAGGGGTTTTTCACCGTGCCAGTGGACAATCTGTTGGCTCAACCCTCGGTTGAGCTGTACATTAAAAACCACATAGACACCACCAATGCAGTAGTGGTGTCACCTGACGCTGGCGGCGCCAAGAGAGCGGCTGCTCTGGCTGATAACCTGGATCTTGCGCTGGCCCTCATCCACAAGGAGAGACACGTAGCTAACCAGGTTGCTCACATGGTCCTGGTGGGAGTTGTCAAAGACAAGGTCTGTATACTTGTAGACGACATGGCAGATACCTGCGGCACACTTGTGAAGGCAGCTGACACGTTATTGGAGCACGGTGCAAAGAAAGTGATTGCGATTGTTTCCCATGGAATTTTCTCAGGCGATGCCTTGGAAAAGATCAAGAACGGCTCCTTGCATGAGGTCATCTGCACCAACAGCGTCCCTCTGTCTGAGGAGATCCGCGCCTGCAAGAAGATTGCCCAGATCGATCTCAGTGCGACTATCGCTGAAGCGATTCGCCGTCTTCACAATGGCGAGTCCGTTTCATATTTATTCTCGCATGAACCTTTATGATCACGATGCCAATGTGGCTCCTGTTTGTAGAAAAAAAGCAAAAGGCCCCACTATCCTTGATGTCACAACCAGCCTCTGCGATCTTTTGACAACTGCGTCATCATGTGTTTTTGGAAAACTCGCGTGCGATGTGTAGATACCGGTTACTCATTGAAACATAGTAGGCAAATATCATCACAAAATGCAATTTTCACTTCCTCCTAGTTTCTGCAGTCGTCTGTAAAGGGTTCTAAGAGAGGTGAATAAATTGACGCCAAAGTCAGCAGTACATGCTGGGCTTTCAAGGCAGTCGCAAAAGAGACCTTTTTAACAAAAACATTGCATTTCACCATAGCGGTCACTCAAAGCGAATGAAAGAATTGTTGCTTTATTATGCAGCCTAAGGGTCTATTAATTGACACTGACAAATTCAGGATCATCTCCCCGCTGCCTGCTGCACAGGCCATGTCACTTGGTGTGTGTGTGCACGCACTGGGACTCCTGAACGTTTGCGACTACGCAACACGGGTCGATAAGGGAGGCCATCCACAGTTTGTTGGGTGCTTTCTGGGCGAAATTGTCAGACACGAGATAGTTATATACCACGCATTCGAACTCAAATTCGACCACGCAAAAAAACAGCTCGACCACGAGTACTTTGAGCGCAAGCTAGAGCTGTACCGGACGAATTACCCCACACAGCACTGCGTGGGTTGGTACAGCGTCGGGTACGCCGAGCTGGAGCCATGGATGGTGGAGGTGCAGCGCATCCTGTCGACCCGGATCAAGCACCCCGTGCTTGGCCTGTTTACAATCCCATTCACCGCAGAGATTTCTCGGATTCCTCTGCGCGTCTACGAACTCAATGCGGACGGCCAATGGTGTGAGCTGTCGGTGGCCATCAAGGCCGATGACGCCGAGCAGATCGCGTTGAACGACATTCTGTCCTCAAAACACAGTAGCAACGGTGCAATGTTTGCCCAGTTGGCGAAGCAAACCAAAGCGTTTCTCCTGCTGCACCAAAACATAGCGGTCCTAAAAAAGTATGTCGAGTCTGCACAATCAGATGAGACAGCTGCAGACCCTGTTATCTTGGGTCAAATCGTTTCACTAGCACAGCAGGCCGACCGCGTGTATGCTGAGAGTGGTACTGGATCTACTAAGAGCGATGAAGAGGTGATCTCCGAGCTGCTCTTAGGTCTGATGCTCCGTGGGGACTACATCATCTCGAACATTAGTGCAGAGTTTACATGAGTGACATAAACGACCTTCTGCTGGCTCCCCCGCCGTCATACGGCCGCTCGGACTCTAGAGCAGCTCTATATTTTTACGTAGACAAGCTTTAAGCTGCGTTGCTAGTCACATTAGGCCAAGTATTGCTTGGACTGTTCAATAACACGTTCCCAGTTGGTTCTGGCCACAAGATGAGTGGAAACAACACATATGGCAAACACCGCAAGAGTCACGCCTCCCCAGAGGCCCTCCAGTCCCATTTTGAAGGTGAAAGCGAATAGCAGGGCCAGGGGAATACCGATAACGTAGTAGCAGATGAGACCTAGTATGCTGCCAATGCGCTGACGGCCCTGTCCCCTCAAGATGCCACCTAGCACGGATTGCATACCGTCGAAAATGTGCAGGATCGCGCACATTGGGATTGCCTTGACCGAGTACGCGATGACGCCCTCATCGTTACTGAACAGAGCCGTCGAGTAGTACCGCGTCAAATAAATAATCATTGCGACAATTAGGGACAGCACCAACGAAGCTGCCAAGGAGACCTCCGAGGTGAGCTTGGCAGGGTATTTGAGCCCGGCTCCAACAAAGTTCGCGACGCGAGTGGATGTCGCTATTGATAACGCAAACGGGACCTGGTAGGCCAATGATGTGATGGATGACAGCACTATCTGCGCGGCAAGCGCTGTCGTTCCCAGGTGCGAGGACGCGAGGGTCAGGGCCTCAAATGCCAGAAACTCAGACTCGACCATGATAACGCCAGGAATAGCCAACCTAATTAGCGGACCCCACCCTGTGAACACGCTCCAGCTGAGCCCGTTCCATGCTGCCTTGCCGTCTATAAATACCACATAGAGCCCCAGCATGATGGCCATGAGCCAGTCTGTGCAAGCCACTGCCAGAGGGGCGCCGGAGAAGCCTATGCCAAACTTGGAATTCCACACAAACGAGTAGTTGAGAAATATATTAATCGGCGTGCAAATCATGAGCACCATGGTGGACGCATGGTAGATTCCCTGTGCCTGTAAGAACCGCTTCCCGCACTCAAACAGCGTGTAGCCAGGAATGCCCAGAGCCACGATCCGTAGGTACTGGCTCGCAAGCACGACCAGCTCCTCCTGGCCGCTGGCAAGAATATACTTGAGCACCGTCTCGCAGTGCAGCCACAGCATGAGAACCGGCAGGAACAGGACCAGTGTCATGACAACACACTTTTGAAAGTACACGCCCACTAGGTCCAGGCGCCCAGCGCCATATGCCTGCGCGCACAAGGTGTCGAGGCACGTGGCCATACCCTGGATGAGCGCGAACCCTGTGATGCTCGCCGTCATGGTACCTACTGATACGGCGCCCAGCTCGATCTTGCCGAGATGGCCCACCGAGAAAATTGACGCTACCACCAGCGCGTACTGAAGAAAGAACGTTACCGCAAGAGGCGCCGTGTTCACTGCCAGCACGACCAGCTCGCGGCCGACATTTGTCTTGATCAGGCGCTGGGCAGCCGCCTCGTCCCACGCCGTGTCGATAGCGCAGGCAGCGTCGGGGGTTATGGTGCGATGCAGCCCGCCGCTGTCGCCAACCGAGCCGTAGCTTTGCGACTGGCTCTGGCCAGGGATCTTGATGTGGTTATCGCGGAGCAGCTCCTCGCGCTCGTGGAGCAGCCGCTGGGTCTCGCCGGGCGCCAGCACCCCCGAGTCGAGCACCGGACCGTCCCCATCGGCGATGGCCGAGTTTGAGCCGTCAATGTCCAGCATCGTGCGCACTGAGTCGCTATTTGGCCGCATAAAGTCCGCGAATGCATGGCGGCCCTGCGATCCAACAAGGGACCCCGGGTGAGTGTGCATGGCCACGGAGCTGCGTTTTCTGGGAGGCACCTGACTGGCACCGGGGCGCTCCCCGGTCTCGCTACGTGTGCTCTGTACAGGAGACTCAGACACCATAGTTGCGTCGAGTTGTACCAAGGTGCACAAATCACGTTACGGCTGACGCTGACAAGGGCCGTTACGCCAGGTCAGTCTCGGGGATCAGCAAAGAAACGCACCAGTGACGCTCTCTGGCAACGCAAAATATTTTTTCAGTCTAAAAGCAAGGCTTGATTTTTGTCGAAGCAGTAGCTGACTCTGGGCTATCCATAAACATAGATAGTCGTTCAACGCTTTCAATCTACAATAAGCATCGATTTCGCGTGGCGGATCCCAGGCGTTGAGCGGGCGCTCGTACTCAGGTGCTGGGGCTCACGTCCTGGTAGGTGTAGCATTAGGACTTGCCCACCTTCGTTGTCACGGTAGTCCACGTTCTTGTCATGTGGAACTTTTGTCAACATTTCGCTTACCCCAGTTTTTCTGCACCTCCCATCTCCGCGCATATCCGATGCTGGCACGTTATCGGGTGCGACTGTTTTCCACGACCGTTTTGAGAGCCGCGGGGCCTGTTCGCTCGAACATTGCCAAGCGGCCGAGCTTCCCTGGTAGTCTAGGCAGCAAATTCACCCAGGAAATGTCATTCTCCGACCCCCTGAAGACGGATCCGTTCGACACCTACCGTCTCGTTGATCTCGACGGCACGCAGCTTGACCCTAGCTACGAGCTACCAATTTCTGATGAAAAGGTTGTCCAGATCTACCGCGATATGCTCACGGTGAGCATTCTGGACCCCATTATGTACGACGCACAGCGCCAGGGCCGGCTCAGCTTTTACATGGTCTCGGCAGGCGAGGAGGGAATTGCAGTGGGAAGCGCCGCCGCTCTCACCGACGAGGACGTGATGTTCTGCCAGTACCGCGAGCAGGGTGCTATTCTCCACCGTGGCGTGACCCTCAAGCAGATGATGGCGCAACTATTCAGCAACGCAGACGATGAGGGCAACGGCCAGAACATGCCCGTGCACTACCAGTCAAAAACGCTCAACATCCATCCCATTTCGAGCCCATTGACCTCTCAGCTGCCGCATGCTGCTGGGGCAGCCTACGCACTCAAGCTGCACGGCAAGAAGGCCGTGGCCATCTGCTACTTTGGCGAGGGCGCGGCATCCGAGGGTGATTTCCACGCTGCCCTGAACATTGCCGCCACTCGTAGCTGCCCTGTCATTTACTTGTGCCGCAACAATGGCTACGCAATCTCTACCCCCACGTCCGACCAGTACCGCGGCGACGGCATTGTGTCCCGCGGTGCTGGCTACGGCATCCCCACCATTCGCGTCGATGGTAACGATGCCCTTGCTGTATATAGAGCCACAAAGGAAGCCCGCGAGATCGCCATCTCACAGAGCCGCCCGGTGCTGATCGAGGCCATGTCGTACCGTGTGGCACACCACTCTACTTCTGACGACTCATTTGCATACAGATCGCGGGGCGAGGTCGAGGACTGGAAGCGGGACGACAGTCCTGTCACCAGACTCCGCCAGTGGCTCGAGCTCCGGGGGTTGTGGTCCGAGGAACAGGAAGCGGCTACGAGAGCTGCTGTAAAAAAAGAAATCCTGAAAGAGTTCAATGCAGCAGAAAAGGTCCCTAAACCAGAAATCACGCACTTGTTCTCGGATGTATTCGAGGAGGTTCCCGCAACGCTAAAAGAGCAGAAAGATGAACTTAAACAGATCCTCGACACCTACCCTGAAAACTACAACCTTTCGGCACACAAGGGTATTGGCCTGTAACTAGCAACTATTATTCGATAGCATCAATGTCAAGCACAACTAACTGAGCTGATGTCTAGCGCACCATACCTTAACTAAATATACCTCGAACTAAAGGATCAGGTCTCCTTAATAATGGACGCCTATGAAAAGGAGCTGGAAAAAACAGCCTCTTTTCTGCAGAGTGTTCCTGGAAGATTCACTGAAAAAAATGTGAAAAGCCTTGCCACGTTGTCACATTTCGAGACTTTTGAGGAGGACACGAGCGAGGGCCGTCGGATCACACTCAGCGGCTCTATTGTCGTAATTGATATTGATCTCGTGGACGGGAAGCCCCATGCGGTATCAGTCTCGCTGGCTTCGAGCGAGCCTACTGAAAACAGGTACTCGTTTATGTCGAGCGCAAATAATGTCACCAAGCGCATACTTGAGAGCCTCAAGAGACCCCGACTTGATAGGTTCGCGGCCACGCTCGAGTTCTTGTCACGGTGCGACCGCTACTCCACCAAGGCTGTCGATTGTTTTCAGGCATTTGACCGTATATCAGAGGGAATATTCATTGCGGTTGATAAGGAGGGAACCCCAATACCCTTGCAAGGGTTCGGTGTTCCAGAAATAAACCCCTCGTGCTTGGGCATAGCACTCTGGTATTACGGCCCAGAGTCTTCGCGTCGGTTTGCGTACCTGGATATTCAACCAGGCGCCAGAACCGCCTATGCGCTTACATTGGAAGAGGAGCGTGTGCAAAGTGCGAGCGAACAGCAGGGGGAAGGTGCTACCAAGGAGCACACGTCGGCTCATGAGACACGTGCTGAGCTCCACCTGAGGTTTGACCCACCAATTATCATCAGTAAAAAAGTAGCGTTGGAATTGAACGCTGTGACTGAAGATTTAGCAGACGAGCTGGTCTCGAAGCTTAATGCGCGCTGCCACCTCACAAACCTAACTGTACAGCGGCATCCTCTGTTTCACAAGCTACAGGAGAGCGATACTATTGATTTCACCTATGCAAACTTGCTGCCTTTTTCACTCACTACAGTATCCCATGTGCCACTTTCCTCGCCGGCCCAGGTTCCTGACGTTCTCGACATCGCAAGAAAGTGGAACCAGGCAATTGGTCTAGTGGGAACGATTGTAAATGCGCGTACTATTGCACATACTGGAGATACTGACCTTTCGATTGCTGATGTTCAAGACTTGAGAGATAAACCGATCCATTTCAAGACAAGCAATGTCACTGTGAGCCTGCAGGAGCCCGCGTCTACCCACAACTTACTTCTTGAGGTGGTAATTCCAGACAACATCACTACATTATCTGTCTACTGGGAGAGCGACAACCCCGTGGCCAATTGCGAAATAAATAAGCCCATCAACAAGAAGGACCTGGATAAAATAATCAGCACCGGAAATCTACCTTTGGCCGTATCCT
Organism: Wickerhamiella galacta; assembly: GCA_030582755.1. Taxonomy (NCBI): domain Eukaryota; kingdom Fungi; phylum Ascomycota; class Dipodascomycetes; order Dipodascales; family Trichomonascaceae; genus Wickerhamiella; species Wickerhamiella galacta. Next base: position 22,035 of record JAJMGW010000064.1, on the reverse strand, counting down.
ATATACTGGGCTCTTTGGGCATTGTGCGCCAGCGCGGAAGCATGAGCATTTCTATGTGACCAAAATCCCACCAAAATCCGATGCGACATTCTGCGGAACTCGTCGCGTTAGTCATCACGATAACATTCTATTCGTTTGGTGCGGTGCTGTTTAGTGCTCCCAGCGAGAATGTCGTTTAGCAACATTCTCGCAATGGCATCAGGCTCTGGATCGACGCCTCCGCCGTCTCGTGTCGCAAAATCAGATGGGAAGGCAGCTGCAAAAAGCCTCAAGAACCCCACTATAGACTCAGCAAAGACACCTGCTGCACCTGTTAGTCTTGAGAAGCGGCCAACTACTGCCAGTGTGGCAAAGGGCTTGGCTCAGCCGCCATCCAAACCAATGCCGGCTCCATCTGTTTCTGTGCCGTCCGCTGTAACACCCTCGAAGAATGTTGACCCAGCATCTAATGCTTCAAGACCGCGATCACTTCCCTCTCTTTCGAGTCCTGCCGCTACAAAATCGTTGGCTGGACCACCGAAACGTCCTGTTGTCCCATCCCAGCCCAAGCAGAGCCGACAACCTCCAAATCTTGGCAAGCCAAGACCAGCAGCCCGCTCAGAAGTGAAGGATACTATTAGAAAGAAGGCGAGTTTCTTAGACATCATGAAAAAAGCGGAGACCGTTGATAGTAGCAAGTTGAAGGTAACGGTCAACACTAAGGACGCCAAAACATGTCAAACGTCTGCACAGAGATCGATTGCGTCTGCAAGGCGTCTCAGTCCGGTATTGAGGAGCGATCGGTCTGTGAGCCCCGCGGTATACGGTCACGACGCTAGTGCATTGGCCGGCTCTGCCAAAAATACTACCAAGCTCAAACCATCATCTGCCGGGACTAAAAAACGATACGCCCCTGCGCCCACATCCCGGCCTTTCCCAGAGTTGGCGGCGCGCCTGCAGCGAAAGCAAGCGATTTCCCGAGACCAGGATTCAGACCTCGACGATTTTATTGTGGACGACACAGAAGTCTTGGGGGGGGGGCACTCTGCAAACTATAATAGAGACGAAATCTGGGGGCTATTCAACAAAAAGCCTAGAACCTATTACGATGAGGAGGACAGTGAGGAAGATATGGAAGTTACGGGTGCCGAGCTTTTTGAGGAAGAAAAGCGAAGCGCAAAGCAGGCCAAACTAGAGGACGCGGCCGAGGAGAGACGTCTCCAACAGGCAGCGCTACTAAAATCTCAAAGAAAAAAGAAAATTTTGCATTAAGCTTCTCGTATAAATATTTAATATGTTCAATTGGATTCTGATCCTGAAACCTCGTCCAAGAAACAGTCTGGGAAATCAGAGTCATCCATGCCCTCGGAATTGACAGGACTTAGACTCTTTTCTGTGACCACTGTACTATTTTCCGGGACGACCCGATAGTCTGCTGCCGGCGGCTGCCGCGTTTGAGCGGGAGTCGCAACCTGTTTTCGTTCCCATCCGTATCCCAAAATCTCGGAAATTGGTATGCTGACGGACGCTTTGAGCGTGCCATTTGTAGGACTAGCCTGAATTCTGGCTGGTGGTGGGCTTGCTCTAGCTTTAGCCTTGACACGTATCTGCTGGAGTGAGGGGTCAACAGCAAGGTCACGAGCAGATGTTTGTTTCATAGATTCTGTTTCTGTCGGACCACATGGCCTATTCCGCTCACCATGCTCAGTTTCTACATTCATCCTGTCAATGCGTTCACGTATTTGTGCGGCGACAATGAGCCGTCTCCACAATACCATGATCCTAAGATTTTCCTCCAGCTCTTCTTGCTCACGAGCGATTTCCTCAATGCCAGTCACCGCACAACGCACAGCTTCCTCACAAGCCTGGGCAATAACAATGCCGTCATACTTGGACTTTGGTCCGTCCTTGCCAAAATCCACACCAACCACTGCGTTAGCATAATCGACACCCAAAAGTTTGGCGGCCTGTTGCGCGAACTTGCAAGTTATGTGCACACCTCCCTGTGGAATCATGGTAGGTGTGAAAATGTCGATTGTTCGGTACTGGCTTTTAGGAACTATGCCGTCTCTTCCAATAGCGGGGGGAGCATAAAGCACAGTTTGGTCTCGAGAATAGAGACCTACGGTCTCTGTTTCCCTTTTTTGGTGGTTTTTGACTGTCCTGTAAACTTTTGGCTGCATGCCATTAGCAATGGTGCGTCCTCTTTTATACCAAGTCTGCGCAGAGTGGCAAGTATGAACATTCTTCCTGGGAAACACACTGACAACACCATTTTTGAGGGAAATGCTGCCACAAGCTGTTCTAGGCTCGATATACTGGTTTTTGTGAAGCTGGTGTTCCAGAGCATATTGTGGGTGGTTGACAAAATCCTGCACATTCGAGGGCATTCCTTCGAGCTTCTGTCGAGCACTGAGCGAGTTGAGTTCTTCAAGGTCTCTTTCAGAGAGGCTTTTCTTCGAATACCGTCCCAGCAATTGCTCGTACATCAGGGCATACTGTTCGCCCGCGTATGCCATGCGCTTTTTGCGCGTCCTAGAATTAAAGTGGTTCGTATACCGTCGGGTGACGTCGCGAACGTGGTCCTTGTCGGACCAAACCACCACATATCTGAGAATATTTCGTGAATCAGTCTTTGGTGGCTCTAGCTTGGAGACCTTACCAATCGCCTGTACATAGTCTGTGAGAGGGTCTGCAGTGATCCAGGTCTTCATGTAGGGATTCCACACTTCAGTCCAATAAATAGGGAAATTTGACGGCTTTTGCTTCTTTGGACCAGCCTTGATACTCGTAAAATCAGTTGGCTGCAATGAACAGGCCAAGCGACACTCAAGTCCAACCGCCCTAAGAAGGGCACAGAAGCCCTGTGAAAACACATCAGTTGATCCACGAAGAAATCTGATGCTCTCAATGAAGTCGTTCTTTGATACCTTGCCCTCTACCTCGCGATCCTTGTCGAGCATTTCCTCCCACGTCACGCTGGACAACCCCGGTCCCGTCACCTCGAATTTGTTCCGCCAGAAGGTGACGGCGTGACGAAGCCCATCGTTCAACTTTTTTGAGCAGAGAAATGTGGACAAATGGTCAGCAGGATGCAATTCTTGAAGAATTATTAACGGGAGAAAGTGTTTGAGCTCATTTTGGACTTCTGGTGCAGCTGTCCAGCGGTTACGCAACCGTGAATGTAGTAACAGTGCAGCCAATGTCAAATAATGCACCTCCAAACGAACGGCTTTGGGTATCTTGGGAAGTCGATCTACTTTCTTCGGTGGTGCCGAGAAGGTCAGGACAATGTCGCCGCTAGGCGCGTTGTCGGGGTCTGGCTGATCTGTGCCAAACACCTCTACTTGTTCAGCCGCCTCATCTCCAAGGCTTACACTGTCCCAATTGTCTTCATCGCTGGTATCTGAATGCCAGTCCTGCCGTAAGTCCGCATCTAGTGGCTCTTGAGTGCCGATCAAATTATCCTTCGGTAAATCGACAACTTCATTGCTCACGGGTTCGAGTTTTATCTTTTTTTCTTGGCTTTTGTGTTCTTGTATTAGCCTGAGATACTCTGGATTCAATGACACCGACGGGCGTTTGCCCATCTCCACTAGTTGGTGCCACTGACGAAGTTGCTTGTGCTTGATAAGCGAGGACAATATTGAAAAATAATAATTGGACATCTAATTAAGGCTCCGTCTGGGTCACAGTATTGAGAAATAATAATTACTTAGACATATAATTAAGGCTTGGCCTGCGTCACAGACATCAAAGTCAAGTCATTTTCATCGTAGGGTACGGAATGGTCATGATGGTCCACTTCCACGTTTATAGACAGTAGACCATAGTTTGCAACAAAAGATTATGATGCAGCTGAGCTGCGGGAAAACCTGCCCCGTGTCAAGTCGCTGAACCAATTCACCCGGTGAGGTTTCTCCTCGCCACCGGGATACACCCGAGATATCCTGTTGCGAGGCCACCCCTTGGAATCCAAGACTAAGGTTGCCTCCACCTTGTAGCCCCCAATCCACGGGATAATCTGGAAAAATATGAGCCAGTAGATTGCGCCAGCCCCAAAGAAGCCCCATCCTACCACGCAATGTAGGTAGTATGGGAGACTTTTGTAAACATTTTGGCCCGCGCTAGGGGGCACAAATGGAGCCGCAATAAGGTATATTGACGCCAAAAAGAAAAATATGATAGCCACAAGAGGCGCCTTGAGAGGCGGATTCCAGTCAGGCCAGTACCTCTCTCTCTTAGACCTAGGCGTGAGATGGATAACGATCAACGCAAACGCGATAACGGCATTGACAACAGACAAGGGGTATGAGATTAAATTCAGGATGAAGTCATAGGCGTCACCAGGAGGTGGCGCAAGCATAATAATCATTGACACAGCCCAGTGCTCAAACAAGCCAGTGAGCGGTGTATTGAATGGCTTTGACGACGCCCAGATCCTGGAAAATGGGAGAACGCCTTCACGCCCCAACTCCTGAACTATGCGGCCCTGCGAATAAATAACGGACATGACATTCCCAAGAGCCGATAGTGCCACGAACACGGACAGCGCCGTTTGCCCCCGTGTACCCCAGACGATGTCGAAGAAGTCGCCAGCAAGAATATGTCCTGAAGTTTGGATCCTTTCCAGCGGGACAACCGCAAAATATGCAACGTTAGCAAGAAGGTACAAAATTGCCACACCCACCAGCGCAATCGGGGCGGCGAATTTAAGGATTCTGTGCGGGTTTTTGGCTTCGGCCAAAGCGTAGTTGGCGTTTGAGTATCCGATAAAACTGAAAATCACATTGTACAGCGCCGTCACGATACTGTAGGCAGTCGGGGTCCCGGCAGTATCATGGAATGAATTCTTAAAAGAGCCGGTTTTTTTGATACCGCCGCTGCCAGCTAAGCCACAAAATCCAATAACGATGATCATACCAAGGACCACTAGCTTAAATGAACCGAGCAAGTTTTGGATACGGAGGCCCCAATGCTTGAAAAAGGCATGCATAAGGAAAGCGAAGGTGAGACAAGCAATACCAACGCCTCTTTGGTTCCAGCGGTCGACCTCCTTGTTAGCCGCAAGTAGAATGTACTCTCCGAAAATAACAGAATTCGAGGCAGCCCATCCCAAGAGAAACACATAGGCTGCATACGCCGTCAGCGCCAAAAAGCGGGGTTTGCGGTAAAAGTACTCGATGTAATTTTTCTCACCCCCATTTTTGGGAATCTGAGAGCCCCATTCCATGTAGACTGTCATACCAGAAAACGCAATGACAGCGCCAATCACCCAGATGAACAGGGCCAAACCAACAGACCCAGAGAGTGTGTAGACTGTGGCGGGCGTAGCAAAGATACCTGTACCGATAATACGGTTGAGAATAAGGAAAACCGCAGAGACAATACCCACGCTCTTCTGACCCTCGGGCACAATGACGTTGCCTGCCTCCAGCACACCTCCATCTGAGCTGACGCTGGTAGCGTCGACCTCTGCTCTCGTGCTCTTCCCGTCCGACATAAACGATAGAGCGACTTTATCGATACTCTTTTGGGGGCCACTTTCTATATGTACTGGTGCGTCTGCTGCAGGGTGATAGATGCATCAGTGAGAAAGGCGAAATTTCTGCAGGTACTTCTAGAAATGCAGGTCGATGAAAAATGGCAAAAAACACTGGCAAAAAACTAAAAAGTATATTTTTTAAGTATCATTAGAGACCAACTTATCTGTATTCTATAATTGACACTCGCAGGTAGCTACTTCAGACCTTGGCGGCGTCAACCCATGCTGGATAACGCGGCGTCACGTGGACTTGCACATTGAAGTAAAGAGAGTTACTGGGCCTTTGTTCGAGGCCAAAACGGCGAAACACATGTGAGCGAGAGCTGTTCTGAGTAGCTTTAAAGCAACATAATTTGCGTGCACCCTGTTCCTATAAACCGACTGCTAGAACAGCCGCGGAGCTTATCCTCGTCGCAAAAGTTCGCCAAGTTTGGACTATTCGTAATGTCATGTGATAGGAAAAAAAAGCGTGGCTACATTTTGGCAGTGGTTATCACGGTGATCAAGTGCGAAGCAGGTGCAGGAATAGCTTGAAATGCCAAGACAGGATATGTTTTTCCACTAAGACGACTATGGCGGCCCGGGCGTCGGGTAAAGCAGAGTTAGCACGCAATGCACCCTAACCTCGTGCAGCCCTCAAACACCAGCATTTCCACAATACCCGCTGGAAGGATGGGAGCGCGCATTAGATCTGTGTCTCGGAACATAATATATGTCTGGATGTGGGTAAGTTATGTTCCAAGGAGTTTAAGGAGTTAATTTTTCAGGAATTCGTGCGTAATCCTTCCTACAGAGTTATTCCGAGCGGCTGATCTTGATCAAAATCTAGAAGCGACAGCACAGTGATCTCGATGCCTTTACCAACACGTAAGTTGGCTCCCGAAACCAATATTGAGCTCCTAGGTGAAGTGATGATTGTTGACGCTGTGGGACCGGGACCCACATGCGGGAGCCGCTAGATGCAACAAGTGGCAACGGTCCACTCCGCCTCATCCATGTCTCTGGCTACTATCGAAAAGCTCGAAGCACTGATTCCAAACCATTCGTGCCTTTACAAGGCTCTGGATTCTATACTACCGCACTGCCTTGTGCCAGTTGATATTCATGAAAGAACTTGGTTGGGGGTATGCCTTTCCATATGCGAATACGAGGCGGCAAGCGTGCAGTACCCGGAATTGTGTAAACACAGGGACCGTCTGTTGGATTGTACACGGCTGCTGGAATCCAAGGCCACCTGGTGGACCACGTTCAGCGGAAACTACCGGCACATATCCACAGTTTGTAGCGAAGTTCGCCAGGACCATGAGGTAGATCATGCAGCACGGCTTTTCCGAAATATTACCTTGATTTACGAAGAGTACCAATCTGTTTTGGATGTTGGGCTCCACCATTTGAGAAATGTCTACACTGAGATGGGGGATATGACTCGCGACATAGCCGAGCTAGGTACCATGCACAATGCGCGGCTGGACGAAATGAGTGAGCTTGGGCTAGCGGTTTCTGGAGTAGCCGCACAGGTGGCGCAGATAAAGGCAGAACTTGCAGCACTCCAAACGGATAGCGAGCATAACGTCGACGCGCAGCACCATCTACGGGACTTGGTGGAAGAACTATTTGCGGCCTTTTCTGGCATCGAGACGCAAGTGACAGGTACTAGCAACGCTCTTGCCGTTCAACAGGACTCGCTTGCTAGCCAGGGAAAATTATTCGAGGTCCTGCACCAAGACCTTACTGTTTTTCGAGAGAAGGCCGCCACGATGGACACCTTTTACGAGGATCTAGAGGATAAAATGAGTGGGTGCGTTCATTTGAGTGAGCGTCTCGTGGGTGCCCACGCTGGTTCCGTAGAAGAGCTGCAAAACGCAGTCGAGCGCAGTGCAAGGACACTTGACGCGACTGCCATTCAGCTTAAACAGGCGTCTGCCAGTCTTCTAGGATGGCTGGGCGTCTTGAGCACATTCTTGTCATTTCTCTCACAGTACTTTATAGCACTGGGGATTTTACTTGTGGTGGTCATGGCCATTTTCAAACGCCGGCGACAACAACCCACAGTCAAGGACATAGTGTTTCTTTAAATATTAAGGTCTATAGTTTTACTCGTACGACGGGGAAGTGTCCTCAGAGGCTTTGTCTCTCATTGCGTGGTCATAAGAAGGAACGCGGCTGAGAGCCTGTATGTCCACGGCCGAGCCCGCATTTGAACTATTGGCCGAGTTGTCTCTGCTCTGTGCAATGGCCCGCAGTCCCGCTGAGAGCTGCGCTCGCTGTGCGGCGTCCATGTCCATGAGTGATCCACGGGATGAGGATATGAGTGGTGTGACCGATCCGCTGTGAACTGGAGAAGGCGAGTCGAGCGGGGTGGCTACCTCGCTCCACAGCCTATCATAAACATGCGCGCTGTAGTTGGGAGGCGCCGCCACGGACGCGGTCGACGCTGGGGTAAGGAGCTGGTCGGGCTCGACAGAGTCCGGGAATACAAGCTCTTCGTGCAGAGGCTGGCCAGGGATGATGGGCGCGCTGATGTCCTGGGAGGATACGTTCACATCGGGGGAAATGTACAAATGAATAGGCAGAGACGCCCTCAGTTCTGAGGTGTGACCATCGCGGTTGAGCAGTGCAATGAAAATACGCATTTTGTGGGTGATCTTCACGTTCGGCTGAACAACGGTGTCTGGGGTGAGTTTTGTAAGGGATCGGGGCACTTGCAACATACGCACAAACTCCCACTCATCCGCATCCTGCTGAAGGTCGTCGGAGGAAAAGGACTGCTCCGTCACGACACGCTCAGCGGTGTGCGATTGTGTAGATGGTAGTGACATGTGGATGTACTCGACGATTTGGAGCTTGACGCGGCCGACATTGAGGCCCTTGTCAAGAGGCGTGAGCTGGAACCTGATCTGTGTGAACCCCCCGATGGGGATAGATTTGGACGGCACATCGATCGAGTAGTCAACCTTGTTTGGCCAGGTGTTTTCAATCGACACGGTGTGGGTATGGTCATAAGTGTCAATGCCCAGAGTACGCACGATGCGTATGTGCTTTTTGGTGGTCAGGTTAGACTGAAAGCGGCCGCGCTCAATGGTGGCGACCATCCAGTACACAATCTGGACGTACGGATTCCCCTCGACCGATTCAGCAATGGTACCCGGGAGCACCATCTCGAATGGTAAGTTGTGCTCTCCGGCACCCAGGTGATGGTTGCTGCCATGACCGTGGCTGCCCAAGCCAGCTGCGGATGCGAGGTTCGACATGGACGAGTTGCGGCTTAGCGGGGACGTGGGTGCGCTGGCGAGGGTGCTGCCATGGGACCCGTGGGAAAAGTAGGACGCGAGATTGGACATTGAGCCGGCCGGGGTGCCACGCGCGCTGCTCGGGTTCGCTGGCGAAGCGCGGCTGCGCGGCTCGAGCCCGCTGGTCTCCTGATCAAATACTGTCTTATCGTAGCGCACTGGCTGCTGAACGGCCGACATTCGGGGCACATTGACGGTGTCCTGCCACTTGAGGCGCATAGTTCCCACCACGCGTACCGTGATCCGCTTCACGGCCACCGCGTCGCTGGCAGAGAATGTCACGCAGCCGGTGAGACGCACCGAGGTAGCCTCCTCGGGGGTGCCTTTGACCAGGACGACATTTTTGGACGACTCTGGCGTCAGGCTCACCTGAACGTGCGGGATGGTGCTGTGCGCTCTCCTTAACATCGCTGGCACGTGGCACTGGCAGGGGCTGCTAGACCAGCTGGACCCGTTGACTATAACGTAACACCTATCTTGGTCAGTCATGCTTCTTATCTACATGTAGTTGCTTGGCAGGATAGGCCCCGAGTCAAATAGTCATCGCTCAGGCACAATGTGAAAGTTATCGCGCTCTATAGATTACTTCACGGTAGAGTTACATCTCGGGTAGAGTTATGTCTGGATAGAGTTATGTCTGGATAGAGTTATGTCTGGATAGAGTTACGTCTGGATGGAGTTGCAACGTCGCGATTGCGTTCGATCCGACGGCAGACCAGTCTCCGAGGCATACTGCGCTAGCGGCCAAAAACGAGGTTCTGCGGCTCCGGCGCAGCGCCATGTGTGGCCGTCACGTACGCGCTGGTCAGACCGCCGTCGACCATAAAGTCCTGACCCGTGATGTAGGAGCTGTCGTCGGAGGCCAGGAACACGGCCGCCTTGGCCTGCTCGATGGCCTCACCGAAACGGCCCATGGGCAGGTGCACAATGCGGCGGTTGCGCTTCTCGTCGCTGTCGAGGAAGTTCTGCAGCAGCGGCGTGTTGAGCGGACCCGGGCACAGTGCATTGATGCGGATGTTGTGCTGGGCATAGCACACGGCCAGCTCGCGCGAGATCGCGAGCACCGCACCCTTGGACGCTGTGTAGGCGATCTGCGGCGTGGCCGCGCCACGCAGACCCACGAATGAGCCGGTGTTGATGATGGAGCCGCCCTTGTGGTGGTCCAGCATCGACCGGATCGCCGCACGGCACCCGTACAGCACACCCTTGACGTTGATTGTCTGCGTCTTATCCCAGATCGCGTCGTCGGTGTTGAGGATCCCGTCGTCCTCGGGGTGCATGATGCCTGCGTTATTGAACATGATGTCCACGCCCCCCCACGGATCGCACACCTGCACCACGGCGGCAACGTCGGCCTCCTTGGACACGTCGGCGCGCTTCGCCTGCAGCTTGGTGCTGAGCTCGCTGCCCAGGACCTCGCGAATCTTGTGCTCGGCCGTCGATAGCGCCGTTTCGTTTACGTCCGTGATCACGACGTTGGCGCCCTCTTTCAAGAACTGGATCGCCGACTCAATGCCAATACCACCAGCCGCGCCCGTGATCACGGCGTTTTTGCCCTCAAGTCTGCCTGCCATCTTATCTATGGCGGATCAACGCTGGCTGTTTATAGCCGCGGGGGCTAGGGTCCACTGCTCGCAGCTGCTTTCAAGTGCTAGCCTGTGCCGACCTGCCTGCCTGAAACTCTTGCACCAATGTCTCGCGATACGCACGATTCTTCGGCAGTCCTGCAATCGAACTGGGTTGCTACTGTGGAGGCGGACTTTGCCAAAAACGCAGACAAGATCCGTCCGGGCAACTACATGGTGTGCGGCATTGATATCGACGGCCAGCTCCGCGGCAAGTTTGTGCCGGCGACCAAGCTCAAATCGGGCACCATGCCGTTCTGCTCGGTGATCTTCGGCTGGGACCTCGCGGACAGCAAGTATGTACGCGAGCTTGCCGTGTCGAACGCCGATAACGGCTACGGCGATGTACGGGCTCTCGTTGATCTCAGCAGCGATTTCGAGTACCCGAGCCCGGCCCTAAATGCTCGCATGGTCCTTGCCTATTTTCTTACCGAGCAGAACACGCCGCTGTACACCTGTCCGCGCTCACTCCTGCGCGGCGTGCTTGGGCGCCTGGACGGTCTACATGCCAAGGCGGGCGTCGAGATAGAGTTCTACAATTACGCTGAGAGTGCCGGCTCGGTCACTGCCAAGGGCGGAGCGACCCTTCAACCCCTGACGGTAGGCATGCACGGCTATTCGGTGCTAAAGCCGCTAGAGAACGGCGACTACTGGGCCGCCATTCTGGAAAGGAGCGCCAACTTTGGCATCAAGTTCGACACCTTTCATTCAGAGACTGGGCCCGGCGTCTACGAGTGCGCGCTCGCCTACGACGACGCAGACACCATCGCCGACCAGGTGACACTGTTCAAGTTCGCAGTGCGCACAGCCGGCAAAGAAAAAATCATTCCCTGCTTCATGGCCAAACCCCAGACAGGAATGCCGGGCAATTCAGGACACGTTCACGTCAGTCTCATTGATAATGACAACAGAAACGTGTTTGCCTGCGACCGCGCCAACCCCAGTAGTGCATTCCCGGAAACCGAGTTCCTCAGCGATACTGGGCATCATTTTCTCGCTGGTGTACTCGCAGGTCTCGAGGATGTCATGCTTATGTTCGCTCCAAATATCAATTCGTACAAGCGTCTGGACCCCGAGTTTTGGGCCCCTGTTACTGTGTCGTGGGGTGCTGAAAACCGGCTGGCAAGTATTCGTCTAATTGATGCCCACAAATCCGCCAAGGCTTGTCGCTTTGAGGTGCGTATCCCTGGTGCAGATCTGATTCCACACTTTGCGCTGGCCACCATTTTCGGACTGGGCCAGCGCGGCATCCGCAATAAGGCCGCCCTGAACACCCCTCCTGTGCGTAGCCAGGATGACATTCTGAACTCGAAGAAGCTGCCTCTCACACTCGGCGACGCGATTGCCAAGTTTGAAGCCCCCTCCAGCGCAGCGCGTGAGATATTCGGCAACGACTTTGTTAACCACTACGCAGAAACTAGAAAGCATGAGCTATATCAGTCTCAGCGAGCCGTCACTGACTGGGAGATAAAGCGCTACATGGAGACAGCCTGACGGTATTGCAAAACTGTTAACTAATTCAAAAACTTCAAAAACTACTAAAATCAAAAACTAAAATTGCGTCAGAGAACCCCAATGAGCCTGGTGAACCTTGCTCTTGTCTTTCGAGACTAGACACTGGCACATTAAGGGCGGCAGCAGCAGGGACCACGGCACTTGCCGCAAGGAGCCACCGTCGCCTCAGGATAATAGGCCCACTCTGAGGTGTGGGGGTGTGCAATGACCTCTTGGGGGTATTCGTACACGGTCTGGGTCTTGAACACCGGGTTGGAGTAGACCTTAGTGAAGTATGCCCAGTTGGTCTCGACTGGGTAGCGGGCTACAGTGCGACAGCGAGTCTCGTACGAAGTCCAGGTCTTAGCGTGACACTGAGGCTTGTGCGTGTACGGAGGGTGACGGGGCACACAACCGGGTTTGTGGCACGTGCAGGGGAATGACAAGCAGCACCCCTCACCGAAGCAGAACTTTTTGTCGGGTTTCAGACCATCGGTCTTCTCGATCGCCGGCGTGGGGGCAGCGGCAGCATTAGCATCAACAGCGGGAGCGTTGTTGGCGGCGGCAGCTACAGCATTAGCGTCGACAGCAGCGGGAGCGTTGTTGGCGGCAGCTGTAGCCTTAGCATCAACAGCAGCGGGAGCGTTGTTGGCGTTTGCCTGAGAGTTCTCTTCAGCACTCACGGCGCCAAGCGTGGCGAGGAGGATCTGGAAAATCAAGCCGGTGTACATTGCACTTGTCTTTTTGGATGTTTTCTGGGTGGTATCTGAGCTCCTCCACCCCGATATAAATACAACGTCCCCATGGTCGCATCACCCAACACTTGCCAATTCCCGTAAACTTCGTGTCATATGCACAAAATTTTCACTGCCATTCTACATGCTAGTTGGAGCAGGTGTTAGAATTCGTGCCACGCGTGGGCCAGGTGGCATCTTGAGGCCGCAGACTATCGTGCAAGATAGAAAACTCGCGAAACCTATTGTTTTGCCGAACCTTGCTAGGCTTGTTTTGAATTCATGTTGTTAGATTCTAGATCAAGGGAGCCTTTCTTGTGTCCCACGCAGGTTGCCCACCACCGACGAATGCCGCTGGCCTAATTGGGAAGGCGCTAGCACGGACTACCTACCCGAAATTGGTTCAAGTCGCAAGATACGTGAAATGTTTGTAGGTACATATTAGACAACGGCTGCTGGCGGGTAGATGCAAAAATAGATGGCCGCGTTGGATCTCAAACTTTATTCTTTACCAGTCAGTACCTATGTCGCCAACAGGTGAGACTCATCTGCTATGCTGCCATTGTGTGCATCCGGTGGTCACACCCTCACTGTCGCACGGTTCACCATCCTTGACGCTGCATAGCGTGAGGCCAGTTCACTGCCGTCACTTTGCAGGCCTTCCAGGTCCCCTGCGACCCTCTAGGGATCCAGCCACAGCACCATAGTGCGATGTTATATTCACGCTAGGTCCGTTCGAGGCGATGCAACCTTCGTGCCACCCAAACAATGGGACTTGGAAGAATTGAACTCCATACGCACTGACTTATCGACTCAAGGCTACTCTACAGCAATATAGCATGGGCTGCACTATGCCAAAATCTACAGTCTCAGGCTCCAGGTTCTACCCCTGATTTCTCAAGTACGTAACTGGCCGGCTGGCCGTTATCGAGCCAACGGATTATGCACGAAGGTCGGCCTGTTGCGTAAGCGACGGGGGTCGGGTCTTACCCAATCACGAACATGACCTTTCCCATCATGACCTTCATGCGTCTCGCGCAACCAGCGCTGAGGGTAGCTGCTACGCCTATGCGCGCCGGTGCATTTGCTGGTATGCGTGGTGTCCAGGTTCGTTGGAACTCGACATCCGAGGACTTTACGTACGACGAATTCACCAAGCGGTTCGAAAAAGAATTTGACGAGGCCTACGACCTCTACGAGGTCCAGCGGGTACTGAACAATGCGTTCTCGTACGACCTGGTCCCCGCCCCCACCGTCATTGAGCGCGCGCTCAAAGCGGCACGCCGCGTGAACGACTATGCCACTGCGAGCCGGGTGTTCGAAGCCCTGCGCTTCAAGGTCGAGGACAAGGCTCAGTACGAGGCTTATCTCGCCGAGCTGAACCCGATCCGCGAGGAGCTTGGCATCACACTGCACGAGGACCTCTTTGACGGCGAAAAGGTCTAGCCGAAAATAGCTAGCAAGATAAATTAGTCAGAGGTACTCTTTGCATTACTAAGTGGACCGAACAGTGCCTGCAGCCCCCAATTGCATGAGCGTGTGTTGGACAGTTGGTGCAGCCAGGTTCAACTCACCCTTAGACTAGATCCAATCGCTCCAAAGGGCCGCACTGGAAACCCCAGAATACGGCATCTGGGCCCGTGTTAGTCATCGTAGTCTTCGCAGTTAGTCAAGGCACTCCGTCAGCGTTTGTTCCTCGACAAATGGGCGGCTCGCTGCGCAAAGATGCTGCTATCGAGCAGTTTGCGCGGATGCGCGAGAACACGAGCCAATACTTCAAAGTCAACCGCCGTAGTGGCCCGTTCCTGTTCGTGGTCGTAGGACTTCTGCCCCTCGCTTTTGGCTACTTGAGTTACCACACCCACGGCCAGATCCAGCTGGCCGGTGTCCGCCGCGGCCAGTCCGTTTGGAGAGAGTGGCCGGAAAGCGTCGTGAAGCTTGAAGAGCGCGTTCACGCCCAACAAGCCCAGGAATCCCATAAATAGGATCACACGCAGCCCTACGTCCCCTTAAATCCTGGTCGCTGCCTTAGCAGCTATCCCTGTACCTAATTTAGACTGTATAACGGATCTACGTAGCAGTACAAATCTATCTCACAATCCATAGGTGCACACCTCGAGCACTTGGCAAATTAGGCGTTCCGCCATCATTGCACAACTGCTGAGTGAGTGGCCCCTCAGTGCAAGCATAGATTTGGAGCAAGTCTACATACGAATGTGCTCGTCGAGCCATAGTCGAGTATTTTAAATGTGTACCTAGGCCGGCCACAGCAGTGCCAGACTAGCTGCGGTACCAAAGGCGCGTGATTTTCTGGTTGCGCATCTTTTTCTGCAACTGGAAAATACCGTAAAGAAGGGCCTCGGCAGTGGGGGGGCATCCTGGTACGTACACGTCAACAGGCACGATGCGGTCACAGCCACGAACAACCGAGTACGAGTAGTGATAGTAGCCACCACCGTTAGCACACGACCCCATGCTAATCACCCATCGCGGCTCGGGCATCTGATCGTACACTTGCCGCAGAGCAGGCGCCATTTTGTTTGTGAGTGTTCCTGCCACGATCATGATGTCTGACTGACGAGGACTGGCGCGGAAAATAATGCCGAGGCGGTCCTGGTCATACCGAGGCGCCGAGCAGTGCATCATCTCCACCGCACAGCACGCGAGTCCGAATGTTACAGGCCAAAATGATCCTTGGCGGGCCCAGTTGGCAATGGCGTCCAGGCCCGTCAAGGCGTACTCGACAGTACTGTTAGGCTTCTGCTGGCTCGGCAGCGGGTAGTCAGTGGGCATAGGGGCCCGTCTCTGGAGGCCCTGGGCCTGTGTTGCTACCATCCGGAGACCTGCAGCCCCCACACGGCGTGCTATCCGCGGTTGGCAACTTTTCCACCCGGTCCTAAGCATGTTCTAGGTGGTTGTGATTGGTTGTTGACAAAGCCGATCATAAGGCGCGGCTGTAGCAGCCGTTGCAGAAACATAGCTCATGATAAAGCTCATTAATACTTAATTAAATAATGGTAACACAGTAGTGCCGACCAAGCGCAATGCATAGCACGCGAAGCGGTCCAAGAGCCTAAGCCCTACCCGGGGTGGGGAACCCCATAAAATCCCACTGTTCGCCGAGATCAAGTCCCCCATCGCTCCAATCGATCCCAAAGGCATCTTCAAGCATGCCACCAGGCAAAGGAGCCAGAGGTTTGCCTGCACCAGTGGCGGATGCCTCGTGGCGGAGTGGTGAGGGTGCGCGCTTGCGAGAACGCGTCTTGACCTGCTGGTCAAAGTGGTCCGAGCCCACAATCATCCACAGCGGCTGCTCCGGCTCACTGGAGTGGTAAGAATGCGAGCTCTGGAGTGACTCGCTTCGCGACGGCACCGGCGAGACGTTCGTGGATGTGCTGAGAGGGACCGGTGGTGGGCTGAATAGGGGCGAGTTGGTGTTGTCCTGGGACATAAGACTTGGCGGGGTATGGATGCGGAGGTCGCGGGCGACTCCGTCCAGCGAAAAGCCCGGTCCGCGTACCGGGGGTGCACCCCTGCTACTGCCAAACGACCCAGCAAATGAGCTTCCAAGCGAGCCGCCAACAGAGTCTCCCAGTGACGCACTGACTGGGCTGCCCATCGATCCGGGCAATCCAAGCCTAGCAGGATCACCCAAGCCTATAGGAGAAGCTGTTTGGTGATAAGGGAACTGGCGAGCTTTGGCATCCATGTACTGATTGTGCGGATACGGCTGATATTGTCGCTGGCCACCCGGCGTGGAGGAGTTAGCGATACCCGGTGCATTTGGGGGCACTCTCGACCCTCCTGTGGCATCCAAGTTCATTACACTACCCCAGCTTTCGCCAGGAAGATGGGCCATTTTAGGATGCACGTGTTTCGGCATATTGCGTACTTGCGCCCCATTCATGTCACCATAGTAGTGCGAGGAAGATTGCGAGGAAGATTGCGAATGAGCTTGTCCAAAGCCAGCAGCAGGTCCCTGCATATAGTCCATATGTTGCCCATGGCCAGGAGTAGGGCCCCCCTGCATCACGCTGTTCGCCATTGGCTGCCGCGGCTTGGGGGTGCGGCTGGCTTGGGCTGCTTGGGCCGCTGGCACTGCCATAGATCGGATGCTAGTAGCTGCCTGCGATCCCTGATTGCTGTTTAAAGCTGCTTGAGCAGATGCCACGGACGGATTGCTGGTATTCAGTTGTACTTGGAACTGCGACATAGCTGAGCTCATCTCCGGAATATAGTGGCTAGAGCGCTTGCGCGGCTCCTTCTTGGCCTTTTTCTGGCTGAACATACCCTTCGCTGGGCTAGAGTCACTAGCCACGCAGACAAGCTTCGTCGACGACTTGAGACGATTAGCTGGAGTTGGAGAAGGCTGCATAAACTGCGCCTGTGCTCTTTTATCTGCTTTGATTGTGTTGGAGCGCGCCAGTATCGTCGACGGCGAGCTTTGCGGCTCTGTTTTTACAGGAGTGGCAGAAGCTGCAGTAGTGAGCGCGGCTGCAGCCGCTGCGGGTGCCATATTAGGAGGTGGAAGATGCTTGTTGGCCATGGAGATGGAAGCCTTTCGGGCCGGTGTCACGTAGCCTTGGTTAGTGGATGCTTGACCCGGCGCATGCCACCCTTCAGACGCAACTCGTTTCTGCATGCTCTTAGCCGGAGAGATAAGGGGCTGCTGCATAAAGTCCGCGGTGCTCTGCGCCTTGGCCAGCCTCTTTTGGGGCACCGTCGTAGTTGGTCGAGAAGCTGTTGCCGCTTGTCGGAGTGACTGTTGGCTTGGTCTGGCGGACAGCCTGCTGCCCTCAGGTACCACGGGAGATGGCATTTCTTCGTCAAGTCCAATCTTACTGCGCCGACTCCGTAATACTGGCTTGCTGCTTTTTTTGGCAATGCGAGGTCTTCCTGCCAGCTTTTCGCGCCTATCATTCCCCATAGTGTTACGCGAACTGGGCCGCAAGAACTCAGAGGGTCCGTTACCGTCCATTGTGTTCTGGGTCGGGCTAGTATTCGTGCCATGCGGCGCGGGTGGAACGAAGTTGCGTGGCTGAGCATCGAAAGTCCCTGTTAACGTTTGAAAGCTGGTCCCACTTCTATTAGGACCAAGATAGGGTCGCCTATGATGGCTATCAAGAGATTGCTCTTCAAACGTCTCGCGCGCATTATGCCAGATTTGGGCTCCTGGGGAGCCTGGGGCAGGCTCATTGTCAGTGACCTGCTCAGGAGAAAGGTCGAACATGAAGAGGCCATCAAGATCCCCAGGAGGCATCTGGCTAATCATCTCATCCAGAGATTGCGGTTGCACGTCCGGAATTGCGTCCATACCACCCGCGTTGAATTGAGTGAGCGGATCGAGATCTGGTCCAGGTGATGAGAGCCAGCCGCCCATATGAGGGTCCTGCATACTGTTTTTTTCCCGTTGTAGCCCGAGGGCAGCAGCGGAATCCTGGCGAGACATGGACTATGGTTGTTTCGGCAGGCTGCGCCTGCAGATACTTTCTTGTCAGGAGAAGCGTCTCACGCAGATGGTAAGTTGTAGGCGGGATCTCTCAGTGACCAGATGCAGCTACGCACAGCGTTCGCTTCCAATTTGTTCGAGAAGCAACGGTTCCGACGGGGTTGTCCTCCGCTCGAAGGTAAACTGATTATTAAGGCGGTGCAGGCACGTCGTCATTTTCTCAAAACAAACAGAGGCACGATCCAATTATATAAGCCAGCCAGAGCTTGCGGCTCTCCCCTTACAGACAGCTAGATTGCTTCATGAAAAACCAGTGGCTTTGAGTCGAACATTATCATATGAGAAATTTAGCTTACTGCATTAGCTAAATGGGTTCCACAGCAGTTGCAACGAAGGGCGGTAACATGCAGAAAAATATTAAAAGAACCTGAGTCCGTACTAAACGTTGAGTTGCTCAGTATAACTTTTCTTCGCTCCTAATATGACGCCATTTTGTTTTGCTGTATCTATTTCCGGTCTGGATTGCCTTCTGTTAGTTCATTTTTCGGTTGATATAGTCGAGAACCTGGCCATTGCTCTCACGATCGACAAAAAACATCCGCTTCGTGTCATTCTTCCAGACAAGGGCACCCATGTCTTGCGCATAGCTGACAATAAGATTGTACTCTTTGACGCTAGGAAACTCACGGTACAAGAATCCGGTAGTAGCGCGGAACCTGTCCATTTCGAGCTGCCACAGCTTAATTTGGTCGGCCACTGTGGGCGGCAAAAGACTGCCCTGCATAGCCTCGCGCATTTGCTCGTGTGCATGTGTTCCTAAGTACTGGTTAATTTGAGCGGCAGTGATGCCCTTGCTTAACGCACTCCGAATAGACTCGCGCGAAATCCGGCCAATCACAAGATTGCTGAAGCGCGACTTCAGTTGACAGAACAGAGCCAGTATAGAAATCTGCAGAGCCGACTCCGTGTACGCGTAGATCCGATAATTGGTTTCAATAATGATCATGCCCTTTGGCGAGACAACATTGGACGTGCCTGTTTCCAAGTCTCCGAGTTCCGTATCTGATGTAAGGATGGACGCAAGCGCTGCCGGATAAAATCTCAAAGGTTCTTTGGGGTTTAGGTACACCAGCCCCAAGTTCTGCAGATCCTTCACCATATTGCTCTGCGTCTCGCTCAACCCCGATACTGGATACGCCTTGCCTAGTTCAAGAGACCCAAGCATAAAAATGAAGTTCAGCACGTCCACTGGATCCATCTGTTTGTCTGTGGAGTTGTTTAAATAGTGCAAGAGCAGTGTCCAGACCTGGGTGTTCAAATCCTGCAACAGGAACTGAAAGCCTCCGCTAGTAATTACCATAGCATGTAGAGACGACCCCTGCATCAACCCGCTTTTTCTCAGTAGATTGAGCACCTCGTCGCTAGGCACAGAGCGAGGGCCTGCCTCTGCTGAACTGCCTACCATGTAATGCAAAATAGCATCCCACCTGTCCTTCGAGAAAGTTTTGAGAAAGTTTTTATCCGCTATCCTGTCCTCATCCTCACATGGCATACCAAAAAGGCTATTCAAGTTTCCCGAGGTCAGCGCACATCTCAGTGACTCACAAAATACCGCATTCACGACGAAGGTCTGAGAGGCCAACCTCTCCTTGACTATGTGCATGCGCTTCAGCGCTTGAAGAGCGTCTATTTTTATCCGCTCATGGCTGGATCGCACTAAAGCATCGATACTTTCCAGCGGCGCGGGTTCACCAGTGAATAATACAGACAACAGTATGTTTTTTGCAAGCGGTGGTAGCAACCTAAATGCTGCTAGACATGTGGCTGGAGATTTGAACAACCTAGTTGTAACAGCCTCTGGAAGGCTCTCTAGATACTCGAGAACCCCTGCAACCATTGCTAGCTCCGAGGAGCCATCCACGCTGACCAAGATGACATGTTGTAACCCCTAGCAAAAATAACTAGAGTAACAACCGTACATGTAAGGTTCTCCTTTTTCTTTCCTTAGTCTTTTATCAGCTATGCACTCTCATCAGGGACTATCCCAATGCTAGATTCATTGTAGGGGGTGGTTCTCTTCTCCTGCCAGCAATGGAGCTGTGCACTGGAGGTATCGAGCGGTTAGTTTTTCCAGTGATGCGAAACTTCTTTTTCAATTAATTATCTACTCTTTCTTTCTTCATCTCACAGAACCATTAGTGACGTGATTTAAGCAAGCCACACTAACTTATTATATTCCTATTTGGCGTCTTGTATTTTGCAATAATACACTATAATGCCGCTTGACAGTTCGTGAGCAACGAGCCTCACCATCCAATAACCCACCAAGTTTTCGGGTTGACAACATTAACAGAGATCAACATTGGCATCGCTGTAGTCAACATGCCTCAAAGATACTTTGTGGTCTGGTGCAGAGCAACTTGCAGTTCTCGTAATCTTTATTTAGCTGTTCAAAACATCCTCAAAGGGCTGTTATATCATCATCTTTTCCCGGCATCTCTGCCAGTGGCCCGCGAGAACATAGAACCAGCGCCACGTGGCAGTTTTGGATCTCGCTGGGTAACCGTTCGCTGTCGATTGACCTCAAGGGACCGCAGCCATTCGTAGAATCGGACTTCGCGGCTGTCAGTGCGAGCAGCTCACATGACCGTCTGTCTTTATTAACGCTTCTTCAGCTCTGCACCATTGCTGAGCGTGCATACAGCGTGACATGGAGTGGTAAAATAAAGATAATTAATTAACATTCTACGATAAAAAGCTAACTCAAGACTGTCGAATAAGACTGTCGTTTCTCCTCTGCCACAGGGAACTTGCCCATTTTCAAGGAAGATAGGTGTGAGAAGTCACTGAGAATAACCCTCTACCATGCTACGTCAACATAATCTCTTGGGGTGTGTGATCTTTGATGCACTTAAGGGGCTTGACCAGAAATGGCGCTTCCGCTGTGCGCCGCCAATCAGCTCTGCGTATTCAAGTCGAACTTTAAGATCTAACAACAGGTTTGATCTCGGTTGATCTTAATGGGTGACTCTTAATGGAGTAGTGCTTTATTTCAATTCATTAATTGCCAGCTGACACCCGCCAACTAATAACTAGTGTGCTACGCAGGACAACAGGTCTGATCTCGGTCGATCTTCCGATAAAGTAGACTTGGGAACAACCATAAAACAGGCACTAATGCGCAAAGCTGTAATTACTTCGAAATAGCACCTTTTCATTGTGGCACTTATAGATATATATATATATCACTCAAGTAATGCATATCGAAAATAGAGGTAATAATACAGTATTCACTAATTCCTAGCTGACGCCCATCAGCTAATAATTAGTATGCTACGCACAAGTCGGACAACAGGTTTGATCTCGGTTAATCTTAACGGGTCACTTTTAATGGAGTAATTCATTGGCAATTCACTAATTGCTAGCTGACACCCGTCAACTAATAACTTGGTGTGCTATGAATCAATTGCAGTAGGCACACTTTTAAGTGGTGGAGTTGGCCTTATTGTTGCGATCTACTTATTGCTGGCTGACACCCGTCTAATAAAGTAATTACTGTGCTACGTACAAGTCGGACAGCAGTCTTCTCTCGGTTGATCTTACGGAGTTAATCTTACAGCAATTCACTAATTGCTAGTTGACGCCCGTCAACTAATAACTAGTGTGCTATGCACAAATCGGACAACTCAGGTTTAATCTCAGTGGATCGTAACAACAAGGCTACTCTACCACTTACAATACCCGGTCATACATATAAGTCGTCTGCAAAGGATTTATCCCCGCACATAATAACATTGCTATCCGCCGGCAAACAAGCACTCATTTCCGAGCACCTGCCATGGCCGGCCTAGTATGGTTCAGCGGCAACAAGGCCTTATTCTTACTCAACTAAAACATGCGAGGCAAAGTATCTCCGCTT